>PVKE010040071.1:0-14741 GCA_004027555.1 Craseonycteris thonglongyai
TAAGGTGATGGAAGGGGAACTGATACTGAGTGATGGGCACATAATATGATGCATGAATGATGTGATGTGGACTTGTACATCTGTAAACTATCTAATTGTTACCAACCAATGTAACCTCATCAAATCTAACAATAAATTAAAATAAATAAATAAATAAATAAATAATAATAAAAAAGAATGATTTACTCAAAGCAAGAGTTTGTCTTTGTTGAATCCCATCTTTAATGTTAGGTTTCTATTTTGCCCACCTATTTCTAGGAGGCTATTTTTTTTTTCATGCTGCTATCAATCCGTCTTGTACTACCTGCTTCTGGGCTTCCACTCATGCAGGATCTAGCATATATTGAGCTTGGCATATAATGAACACCCAATTAATAAACATTGATTTTACAAATTGATTAATTCATGGAACTATCATTTCTCCTTAACCTGATGAGAGCATAACCATAAATAACAGTTCTCAGTTATTTCTTAGGTTAAAAATTTAGCATTAATATATCAATGACAGATAATGTATTATCTATATCTTTTTCACCATCATTCATTTACAGGGACAAAAACCTAACATACTAATTAATCTAATATAAATTTCAGCCCCTTAGGAAGTCTAAGGTTCAGGGAGATCCTATGTACTGTTACCTCAGCATCACATTAGCTAGTCAATGTCTTCTATTGAGATAAAATGAGATGAAAGACAGTTTGCAACCAAGACAATTTAAAGAAAAAGTGATGCAATCCTTAGAAATAGATGTTGTTTTAGTGCTCAAGTTGGGGTAGTGTATCTAGCATAAGCATATAAGCATATCTTATAGTAATATTATCATTAAAGTCTTAAATGCTTCCTATTTTCCATTCCTGAAATTCTAGGACATGTAGGTTTACATCAGAATATTTCTCTTAGCTCAAAAATTTCTGTACTCATTTTACTTTGTTCAGAGAAAAGTAGAAAATAAGACAGAGAGAAGGCTTAGATTTAAGAATAGAAAAATGTAACTAAAGCAGTTGGAAACATAGTCAGAATTTATTTATAGGAGAGATAAAGCTAATGGTAAGAAATTAAATCCAGACCTTAGAACCATTAGGAAGTAGGAAGTTGAAATTGGGACTTGAATGTATGAAATGTCCCCTACTATAAGATTCTTAAAGTTGAGATAATGAGATTGAGCAAGTACTAAGAAAAATGTGGGTCATTGTCATTCCCATGAGGTATAGTTTACAAATGCTGTTTAATAGACTAGATTAGACCAAAAAGAGACTAGGCCAGACCCAAGAGAGGGGTTATCCACATTATTGATCACAGCTGCTTGCTATTAACCAAGAAGACTTGAGGCTAAGACAAAATGGTCTTATGGCAATGAGAGATTCAAGAGAGATGGGGGGACATTCCGAAGATATCATAGATTTTGGATAACAAAGTAAATTAAAGCAGTTATCTGGTAGCCAGTTCCGTGTTTTTTCAAGTATACTTAGAAACTTTTTTCTTTTTTAACAAAAACATAAGTAACTACTGAGGATTTGAAGAGCCTTAGTAATGGGGTTCAAATAAAAGTGGCCATAAAATGTACTAACAAGTTGAATAATTTAGAGCCTGCCTACATTTATAAAACTTTATCTCAATGTCACATGAAGAAATTCTTGTGACATAATATTTGACAGCGATAAAAAAGGTATAACTTGTCCTTACCACCTCTACAATAGTCTCATGGTTGTTTTTCTAATCATTTGCAGTAATATATTATTTTGTAACAAAAATGGTATGGCCATGATACACCAATACAGCAAAAAAGAGAAAAAAATAAAAATTTAATTTTCTGCCATGATTTGGAATGTTTCCAACAAAACCACTCATTTAGGATTTAGTCACTTATCTCACATTCAGCTATTAACATTTATGTCATAAAGAAAGGGAAGATAAGCCATTAACTGCTTTTACAATGAAGAAAATTAGAGATGTACTTAGCAACTGTAAGAGGAGCACTACCATCTACTTCTATAATGGAGGAAGATTATTCAGAAAAAGAATCCATGGAAAAGAGCCTGTGGTTGCATGTTATTTCTCTAATGGAAAGTGAGTAAGAGTTAAGAGTATCAGCCTGATTTGACTTGCTTTAAAACATAGCTCATAGCATGGCATGACCTTTCTCAAGACTCAGGGTTCAGATATTATGAGTACCAAATACAATGATGTCACTATTATGGAAAGCAACTGGTAACATACTCTTGAGAACTTGAAAAAAAAATGTGTTCTCATATTGTTTCAATGTTATTATTAATATCTGAAAACCCAATACATTTTTTCTTCTTAACATTAGAGTTTGTCTACAAATTATAATTATAATTATAATTATAATGTTTCTCTGTATGGTTTTCTGGATTTTAAAAATCCAAATCTTAAAAATATTACAACTTATAACATATATTTTGTTTCTTGTATTTTATATCTTAAATTCATTTTATAAGATTACTTCTTCTAAAAAGAACTCAGTGGCAGAAAAATCATATTTTAATAACTTAGAACTGGCTTTTTCTTTGATATGATATCAAGTCACAGGAAGGAAGAATTAATTGGTAATCAGAATCAGAGATGGCCAAATGTAACAAGGAAGGAACAGAAGTGAGTACCAATCGGCTAGGAAAATAGTCACTATTCCAGTAATGTCTAGACCTATTATGGTTCTAATGGCTAATACATTTCTTTATTTTATGAACAACTCTTTTATCATTCATTCTATGTAAGAACTATTCTAAATGTTTCACATATATCTATCTACTTCTCATAAAAGCTGTATATGTTATGTTCTTTTATTATACATATTTTACAGATAAAGAAACTGACACCAAGAGAGGTGAAGTAACTTGCTCACCTTTGCCTTGATATATACAAATAAAATGGAATATACGAGTATACCAGTTTTGATTTTAATACTGACTGTACAGTGTTTCTTCTATGTTTGTAGACTAAAATTCTTTTCTTACCAGTCCCCATTCTTGGCACTAGCAGAGCTTGTAGACACTCCTCAAATCTTTTGAATACAAAATGAACAAATTTAGATACTTATTATATTCTATTTGTATTTTTATAAACACATCTTTCTATTTATTCCTATTGAGTTTCACATTGTATTATCTCATCATCCTAGTTTACTGATATATTAAGAATGCAGATATTATATTACATTGATTAGGCCTTTAAGCTTTTAGTAACCACTTAAATCCATTTAAAGGGTACACAGTAAGGGGTACCTCATTTCTAAGTTGCAGTGAAAGTGCCCATAATCAAGTAATTATGACATGAAGGACCCATCCATCTTAGGTACCAGCCTGAATGCTTCCCTGAACCTATATCTACATACTTGACGACTGTTAAAACAGTTAGAAAAAGAATTTCTGCAATATAGTGTTATTTTGTCCATGTATATAAGTGGGAGCACCTCATTTTGAAATTATAATTTACATAATAATAACTGTATTCACCCACCTATAAACGAGAGAGCAGAGACTACAACTGAGTTCTCCCATAGAGATATTTGATATTTGTTTTGTTCTAGTGCAAACTGAAGAAATCAACAGCAGATGCTGATCAAACGTGATTAATTTAAGAAATAAGTGAAAAACTCTCAGAAATGATATAGTTTGTATTTATTTAGTTGTGTGGATAGCTACATTCACAGGTTCTGGGTGGACATATTTAGTGTGTGTGTGGGGGGGGGGAGTGTGGGGCACAGTTCAACCCACAGTATCTTCATGCATTAATAAGAGATATGCTAGGACTTGAACAGTCAAAATGCAATACTATTTGTTTATTTTCAGGCTTCAAAAGCTGTTTATGACAAGACAAAATATTTAAACAGGTCAGCAAAAAATTGCATTGCCATTCTCACTATCATTTAGTTTTTACTAGGTCTAGGCATTTTGTTAGTAAGTTGAATGTGTATAATAGATACTGGGGGTGCCAAAAATATTTATACACCTTCTAAGAGATGTTATTTATGAATACATAGATAACAACTTTTCAAAGTTGAATTGGATTTTGGTAGCAATGTATAGTATGACGTTCGCTCAAAATGGCATTAATTAAATAAATGCTAGTGTCACCACGCATCAGGCAAGACAGTGGAAGAAAATGGCAGAAGCACAGTTGTTGTCTGAGGAATGCAAGACCATTTTGAGGTGGTATTTCAAATTCAAGAACATTGTGGAAGTACAATGACAATGGAGGTGTGAGTATGCAACAGAACCTCCAACATGCCTAATGACTATACATTTGTGATAAATTTGAGATGCGTGGCAAATGGAAATGGCATGCACAGAGATACAGGTAGACACTTTTGGTCAATGTTGCCCAAGCAGCAGTTTGCCGTAATCAGACCTGTCTAGATGCTGATGGTAATCACTGTGAGCACCTCTTGTAATTGCAGAAGTGAAATGTGACTTGAATTCATCTTTTGTTATTGGTATATATTATTATAATTTTAATACATTTTTTTCCCTTTCTTAATACATGTATACATTTTTTGGCACCCCCTGTAAATTATTTCATTTAATTCTCACAACAATGGTAATTATAATGTATACCTTATCCTAAATTTGTAGGTAAAGATAATGAGATTCAGCTGGTCTAAGTAATATGCTGAGGCCACAAATCAGTGAAGTAACAAAATTAGTACCTTGATCTGTTCACTACAAAAGTCATTCATAATACCATATCTGAACTCATTTTTTCTACTTTATATGTTGAGTATAATCATATATTAGCTGTCTCATAAGCTTCAAAGTTAGTTAGTCCAGAGTGACAAGTCTGTTTAAACTAACTCTATGTCTTCTAGTGGTTCCTAGCTCACCTTGCCTGCACCCTCCTGTTTTCTGCATTCCTTTCACACCAGCTCCCTTTATTATTTAGCTAAATATTTATATTGAGGGAGCTCCCTGATTTGACTTCTAGCATTGCATATTTAACTGCTTCCTGATGTCTCATGTAGGTGACACTAACTTAATAAATCTCTGTACCTTCCTCTACCCCCAGCATATTCTCCACTTTGGTTTTCCTATTTGAGAAAATGGTACTAAGATTAGAACCTAGACGCTATGTGTTCTTTCTCCTCACTGATGAGCTCCCATTTGATCAATTAGAAACTTATTGATTCTACCTCCTAAACATTTCTCTAAATTGTCTGCTTTTATTCAAACTAAATGTCAATACCGGGAAGCCGGGATGGCTCAGTGGGTTAAGCGCTCACTTTGCAGTGCCGGGGACCTGGGATCGAATCCTGGCCCTGGCCGGTGCTGACTCATGTGCTGAACTGGGGAGTGCCCCCAGTTCAGTTCTCTGTCTCTGTATCTCTCTCTCTTTCTGTCAAAACAACAACAACAACAACAACAACAACAACAACAAAACGCCAATCTTTCCCTGAGCAACTTTTTGGGAAAGCTGGGATGGCTCAGTGGGTTAAGCGCTTGCTTTGAAGCCCTGAGGACCAAGGATCGAATCCTGGCTCTGGCCCAGGCGGGCCCACATGCTGAACTGGGGTGTGCTTCCCGAATGCGGTGAGGCCCCCAGTTCAGTTCAAAAAATAAAAAATAAAAATAAAAATAAATAAATATCAATACCTTAGCCATAATTATAATTCCATTCCCCACTTCCAGTTTATGTTACACATTGAAGTCTGAGTACTTCCTCAAGTGAAACTCCAACGATATATATCTACTGCTTTAAAATGATTTAAGAGTTTCTCATTTCTCTCAAGATAAAGCCCAAATCCCTATGGCATGAATAGTCCTTGGTTTATCCCATCTTCTTTCCCTTCTCATTTTCAGTTTGGACACACTGAACTCCTTCATTTGTAAGAATGTGCAATATAATTGATTCTCTTGAACAAATTAGCCTTGCTGCCATTTACTTGAATAATATCTGTTAAGCTCCATATTAGGAATCAGGTATTCCAGAAAACTTTACTTGATGCCCTAAATTTATATTATATGTCTCTTCTATATGTTTCTATGTTATCATATACTTATGTATTTTCTGCTATACCACTTCTCACACTGAAATATAACTGCCTGAGGGGTTGACCTGATGAAGTCATGGACAATGTCCTTGTCCATCAGTTTATTTCCAGCATCTAGCACAATTATTGGCATATAGTAGGTATTACTTAATGAAAAAATGATTATAGGGGATGCTGGGATGGCTCATCAGGTTGAGCACTTGTCTTGTAGCCCCGGGGTCTGACGATTGAATCCTGGCCCCAGCCTGTGAACACCCATATGCTGAGCTGGGGTGTGCCCCAATTCCATTCTTGCCAGGGCAAGCTTTCCATATAGGAGACCCCCAGTTTGGCTCCCACCCCAGGCTTTATTCCCATGCAAGAGGCCCATGACCAGGTTCCTGCCCTGTGCAGCCCCCCGCCCAACTGTGGAACAAAACTGTATCAAAAACTAATGAACAACCATGGATGCTGCTCTGGGCTCTCCTCCTTTTCTTTGTCACCCTCTCTCTGTCTCTCTCTGTCTCTCTCTCTGTCTCTCTGTCTCTCTCTGTGTTAAAAACAATAAAAATAAATCTTAAAAAAAGAAAAAAATGATTGTAATCTCTTGATTTAAGCTTTTAAAATATTCATTTAATTTTAAATTTTGTTTCTTTATAAGAATTGGTAATGAATTTTAAAAAGTTGTGTTTATTTTTAGAATCATTAGATGGAAATAATTAGATCTGCTTTGCTTGTCAGGTTGAATACAACAATCTTTCTTCCCTCCATCTTCTTTTTTCTTCTTTAGTCTGCAGAGTATAGAAATAATCAAAGGAAAAAATTATCTTCCTACTTCTAACTGATCATATTATTTAATATACTGCTCATGATTTTCAGATGTAGATATAAGCCATTATTTAAAGCAAAGTCTGTTATTCTACTCTGTCATTTTTATTTATCCAGATAGTACAATACCCTTAATAAATTTTTCATAGAAGGACATGGTTGAAAATATACATACCTTTATTTGTAATTTTTGTCTACCTTCTAATATAATCAGATTATACTTTTTTTATTACTAGCAAATGGTCTTTAGAAATATAGGTAAATTAGAGTGCCCAGTTGGTTTTGTCATTAGGATTCATTATTTTACATATTATTATATATCATTTTAAATTTCTCTTTCTCAATTAAATGTATCATTTACTCTTTTATCATAAAAGAGTTTTTCATTTTTCTTATAAGTGTAATAGTTTCTCATTGCTATCTGGTTCCCTTTCTCTCTTTATTTATATTTTTCTCATATAGCCTCCTAAAGATAATATGACTAAGATGACTACTATAGTACTATAGTTAAGATAAAGAGATAATATTGAACCATAAATTGAGGTATTATCATACACGTGTCCTATTTCTGGCCTCTTTTAATGTAGTTTAATACCTCATTCCATTTTTATTGCCTCTAGGTAGTGAACAAATGTCTTCATTGAATTGCACAAAGAGATACATAAATCTTATTCCTGAGAAAATTACATTTAGTACATAGCTCATCAATGTGAATGAGTAATTTGAATTTATTTTTTAAATATGCTTTGCCTTTACATATTTTAAATAAATTTTTACCAACATTTGTGTTTCTTAATTACCTTATATTGTTAGGCCTTTGGGATTCAACCAATTTACCTAGTCTTAAGAAAATTAAAAATAATTTTTTCTGCTAGTTTTAAAACTTCACCTTCTTTTCCACATCATTAGCAAACTTATTGAATGAAAGACAGTTCTGGATCCTAGACTAACCCTTTTAATTAACCTCTTTGCTTCCTGAGGGTATGGAACTTATTTCCACTCAATTTCTACCCTTTAACTTGTTTTTAATGGTTTAGGGCCATTCCCAGGTGGGTGGTGGCCCCTAGCAAATTATTTTGCAGTCCCATTACTTAACATATTTTTATTCACATGGAATCCTGAGAAAGTTAACATCGGGGACACCCTTACAGCCTTAAGCTCCTGGGAGCTGTCTGTAAAGAAGACAATAGTTTATTGGTAACAAACCCATTTCCAAACCCTTTCCAGTTCTTTTTTATGAGCCAGTGCTTCGCAAATTTTAGAATTCATAGAAGATCACCTGGGGAAGAATGTTAAAAATGTAGATTCCCATGTCTCCCCTTGGACCTGCTGAATCAGAATCTGGCATGATTTGGTTAATTCACTTTACCCTTTTGAGAAAAAGCCTAGATGAATCATAGCTGTCTAAATTGTGTTTCTCAAAGTCTTGTCCAGGGATTAGCATAATCTGCATCACCTGGATTATTAAGAAGGCAGAAATTTAGACATCTTCTTAGGGAACTGAATCTGAACCTGAATTTTCAACAATACTCTTAGCTATTGTTTGCCCATTAAAATGTGAAAAAACACCCTATAAATCACACTTTGAGAAACACTGCAGTGTAAGAAAACAATCACATGACATTTTATAGTGTCAGCTATAGATTTCATTTCTTCCTCAATTACCTTCTCTCCTCTAGCATTTACCAGTTTACCTAGTGCTAAGCTTTGCATTATCTATGGTATTCTTTTTTTCTTCTTGTATTTTGTATGTAAATGGTTCTTGAATGAAAAAGTTGCTATCTAGTATGTAATTTAACTTCCAGTTATAATTTTTAGAAAGAATGAAGTTGAGATTAGGCTGTGGAGGCTAACAAAACAATATATTCTAGTTGGGCTCATAATAAAATTAACAGAGAGAAAATAATAGGAGAAAATCAAAATCTTTTAACACTCGTGCATGGGCATGCTTAATGAAAATTGTAAAGACAGTGAGGCAATATTGAGTATACATGACATTTTCGGACAAAAGAGAAAGGGGGAGTGGTTATTAGATTTCAGAAATGAGAATGGGGGGATGCTAGGATAGCTCAAAAGGTTGAGAGCTTGCCTTGCAACCATGAGGTCTGAGGATTGAATTATGGCCTTGGCCCTTGAAATCACCATATGGTGAACTGCAGCACAACTAGTAACCACCAGGATGGCAGTGAAGGTTTTTGCCTCCCATGAGGGAGGCCCTCAGTTCAGTTTCTGCCTCACATGGCACCACATCCACCTGTGTGGAATGAAACTATGTTACAACTAGTAATGTACAAATATGGAGACTGCTCTGAGCTCTACCCCATTTCTCTCTCTCTCTCTCTCTCTCTCTCTCTCTCTCTCTCTCTCTCTCTCACCTTATCTCAAAAAATAATAGCATAAATCTTAAAAAAAAAAGAAAGAAATGAGAATGGGCAATTACAGGGAGTTGAGGAAGAGTGGAACACTCGTGGTAGGAAAATTCTTGCTAGGTAACACAGAAACACTGGCACACAGGGAGTATCTAGCTCACAAGCCTAGAGTCTTCCTGATAAATGCTAATGAAGATTCTGAAAGTGATTAAGCCAAAGCTCCCAATGCAGGTTTTTGTCAGAATCTCTTGGGCAGGAAAATTGAAGTGGGGTGGGGGTGGATGAAGGAGAGTTAAAGGTTCTTTTTTTTTATTTTTTTAAGATTTATTTTATTGATTTTGACAGAGAGAGAGACAGAGAGAAGGGGGAGGACCCAGAGCAGTCTCCATAGTTGACAGCATTAGTTTTCCATATAGTTTCACTCCACAGGTGGGCATGGGGCTGTGCAGGGCAGGAACTGGGCTGGGAGCCTCCCACATAGGCCCTGGCAAGAACTGAACTGGGGCACACCCCAGTCAGCATATGGGTCCGCATGGGCCAGGGCCACGATTCGATACTCGGTCCCTGGGGCTTCAAGTGAGTGCTTAACCCGCTGAGCCATCCCAGCTTCCCCATAAAGGTTCTTTATGAGTGTTTCTTCGTTCCTTAATAAGCACCTTAAAATAAATTCAAGGTGGCAAAGTCTTGGTTCTTTTTAAGACACTATGTCTCCTTCATTCTGGTGTGTTAAACAATCGCTCATTACTCTTATTAAAGATGGTAAAGAAGACTTCTCAGGAGGGACTAACGCTACAGGGTTTTGGAGTAGTGGAGCGAGATTGAGCTCAATTCCAGATAACAACAGAAACAAGTGGAGATTTATAGCCAAGGAACAGGATAGAGGTTAGTAGATGGAAAATTACTAGGATGAAACGTCAAGGATGAAACAGAGAGATTTTTCCTAGACCAACTCACCAGGATTCTTGTTAAAGGCAGGCCAGGGTGCTAAGATATTGAGGGTGGTGGATAAAGAATTTGATATCCATATTAATAATCTGCCATGAGTGGGGGTTTAACTAAATTGACTCAGCAGGTTTCTTGATAAAACTGTTCTAAGGGAGCCAAGGATGGAGCCCAGAATTGGGGCCTAGTCAAAAAGGGAGGGAGCCTCTCTTTAATTTCTGAGAATTAAGTGGATAGCTCTAATTTTAATGCAGGCTGTTTATATTATATGTTTCCTCCTTATAACTTTCTTAATTTTTTCCTAGTTCTCAACAGCAGTTTGTGAATGTTTCCTTTATGAACATCCTTTGAGATACTGTACCTCTACTATTCTCATTGTCCTTTTAAAAATTAATTACATAATCCATTTATCCTGACCTTCTTTCAATTCACGAAAGAAAATAGTATATAGATATAATCTAAAAAGTTCTACTCAATAGTCCTATTATCAGAATCTGAACAGTATGCTTTTATAAATGTCTCTGTAGATTCCGTTACCTTTGGGATCCTGCATTCTGTGATACTGACTGGTAATATAATTAAATGGAATTGTATCTTTATAATTTTGTATGTAGAGAGCTCTGTTTTTTAATTTTTTTTTTGATGAACTATATTTTCTTAGTTCAATTTGTTAAAAAATCTACTTTACAACTATGTTTAATTTTAAATTAAACTTCCTGTAACCTCTTCATAGAATTTCTTTTAAATAATTGAATTACACTATGTTTAGGGAGAAAAATGGCTTTTCAGTTCATGTCTCTTTCGGAAGTGTTTCTCTTTGTAATATGAGTGTGTGGGCAGTAGATCACATATATCAAAAGTGCTGTTAATCATGCAAATATTTGATTTCTACCATATTAATCATCTATGTGTTTAGTAAGCTCCCCAGGTGTTTTTTACTAAAATTTGATAACCTTCAAAAAAGTTCACTTATGATTTTAAGCTTAGATCAAGAATAAGGGTCAGGGGGAAGCCGGGATGGCTCAGTGGGTTAAGCGCTCACTTTGCAGCACCCGGGAGCGGGGATCAAATCCTGGCCCCGGCCCCGGCCCGTGCAGACCCATATGCTGAACTGGGAGCTCCCCCAGTTCAGTTCTCTCTCTGTCTCTGTCTCTGTATCTCTCTCTCTCTCTCTCTGTCAAAAATAAAAATAGATAAATAAAAAAAACATATATTAAAAAAAAAGAATAAGGGTCACATAGTCAATTTATTATGTCACAAAATAAAATTCTATAAATGTTGTGTTTCTGAAATTATGAAAGAAACTGGTAGCTTTAGTAAATCTTTTATAATTTTGATCACATAAATATAGGTAGGATATTTTCTCTCATTAGAAGTTTTGCCATTGAATATAATAACCTAAATGAAAAAGACAAAAATATCAGGCAAAATGAAGTCTTGTACAATCTAATAGTAACAAATTATACATTTATTAATAATTACTATTATATGATTTCTAAAATTTCTTTAATCTTTACATTCTATTACCAAATTATAACTGTATTCTCAGAGTTGACACAAGTTATTTTAGGCAGGAAAATTGACTGTGTGGACTTACATGTCTTTCTTTTTTCACAAATGCATTGCTAAAGTATAAGCCATCTATCTGTCTCTCTCTCTAATATGTTAGAAAAATTTATTTATTTATTTTCACATATTTCTGTCAAATGGAGCTTCTTCTTTATATATTTAATTTTCTTTCTAGACAACTATGTGGTTAAGTGGTATAAGAAAGCCCTGGACCACTGATGGGGGGTTTATTACCATTTTTTATTAAAAAGTCTTAAACCTCACAACTTGTTTTCCAGAGTGAATGTCTAGTAAATATATTTACATGAAAATTCTATGGGCCTCATAGGAAAGCAAAGGATAGAAACTGAGGACAAGTATAAAACACTAGAACATCACTATGCCTTCAGAAGAGAAGATGGAAAAGGACACCCTCTGTCCTTTCCAGGTGTATTATGGGTAGGCAGATAATTCATATAAAATATGACTACATATATATATATAAAATTCCAAACTGTTAGATGGAGAAAGTGAGCCACTCATTGGACTACACTTTACTCTTTACTCCTTTAATATGTGAATAAGAATTTATAAAAATTAAAAAATAATTTATAGAATTTAGATGCCTTAGGAAATATTATTTAGATATTTATTAATAAATTTATATTAACCTTTGAAATGGAAATTCTAGTATTGTGGTTAAATAGATATATATATATATTTTTAATCTCATAGTAATATTGTAGTTACTTTTACTGATTAGGAGTATATCTAGTGATTTTTACCAAGTTGAAATGACAGTTCAAAATATTTTTCATATATTGTCAGATTTCCAAAATTTTCAGTATAACTATATTTGCAGATAAAATTTTCATATGGCCTGTAAAAGTTTAAAATACATTAGTTTGTCTGATTTATTTTACTACCAACAAAATCAGCATTAGTTTCCCTTTGGTATTGCAGAAATTCTTTTTTTTTTATTTTCAATATTACCTCTATGTTCTGTAAAGGAAAACAAAGCAGAATATTCCCCCATTTGATTATTAGTTTACAAAAAAAAAAAAGAAAGAAAAGAAAAGAAGAAACTACTCTGTTATGAGACGAATAAGTAAAAGTTTGCTTTTGTCAAATTAAGAAAATTAAATGGACAAAATCTTCTTGAAAGACATTGAAATATAATATGGATTAACTCTTAACAGTGTAGAGAAATAGAATGCATCTTAAAGAAGTGATAGAAATGATCTCTTATACAAAAATGTGCTCATACTAAGTTAGATTTGATGGATACATTATACTACTAAAACAATGGACAAGAAAAGAAGATAGACATTTAAATACACATTGTAATAGTAAAAACAAATGTATCTATGACAAAATTCAAGAATTGTTTGAATTTTTTATAACTACAAATCTGAGTGTATTTTTATAGAATTTATAAATATGGATAATACATAGAGAGTCAGAACTACATGTTAATGACTCAAAAAACCTGTTTATACTATCATAGATAATATAAACAGAGCCACTTTAAAATGGACCTGGAGCTACCAAGACTGAGGAACTGTCTTGTATATGTTGTGACTCAGATCTTTGGAATGTTAAAACAGTACAAAATAATCTTTGGACTGAGCCCTAAGCAACCTTGTTTCCCAAAGAACTGTTGACAAAGATAACCGAAAGTACTTATTATGACAACTGGATTAATGACTACTGGACTGGAAATTAAAAACGTTTACAATTGACATCACTATGCTATCTACATTAATAAATATCTTCCTTCCATTGGTATAATTGTTTTCCTTCCCTTTCTTATAAATACCCATTACCTTTGTCTCCTTGACAGAATATGTTTTGGGCTTCAGCTTGAATCGGTGATTCCCAAGTAGCTAATCATATTGATCTCAATAAGTGCTTGTTGCCTCTTACCTTAAAAGGCCCTTTATTTTTAGGTTATCAATAGGATAAATAGATATAATAGTGGGAAAATAAACTCATATCTTAAACTTTATATTCTCCTAGAATATAAAAATTTTTACTGAATAAAAATGTATTTCTTAATTATCAAATTACAGTTTTCCTTATCTTAATTACTTTTAAAATTAATTTATATATGTTGATATATGAAAAGCATTTTAAATACAGAATTTGATAATTTTGACAAATGTAAACACTCATGTAACAACCATTCTAATCAAGATATATAACATTCCCTTTGTGCCAAAGTATTCGCTAATGCAGGGGTTCCCAACCTTTTTATACCCTAGGGCACATTCTAAAATATCAGTAGGGTGGCGGGCAGCAGCTATTTCTAAGAATATTTATTATTGAACAAGAATGAAAAAATAATAAACAAAAATAATTTAAAATAATAAATTTATTGTACAAATTATATACACACAAAGAAACATATATACAAAACGTAATACAAAGTAAATAAAAAACACACGTATAATAAAATCACTTAAAAAAACATAAAAGAAAACAAAAAAAAACCAATCTGTCAGTGTGATCTTTGGCATTGCATTTCATTGACCAGTGCCCCGTAATTAGGAGAGTATGACGACAACCCTGTTAGCAAACAATTATTAAGATGCTCATCGGTAAGTCGAGATCTATATTGTGATTTTATTAAATTCATGTTTGAAAACAAAGATTCGCATAAATACGTTAACCCAAAAAACGATTTGATTTTATATGCCGCTTTTTTTAAAAATGGGAACCTTTCTTTGTCGACTATGTTCCATAAGTCCTCTGATATTAAGCATTTTAGCAAAATATTGTTCTTAAGGTTCAAAATTTCTAACTCTAGTTCTTCTGCTTTCCCCTGAACAAGGTCTGCAACACATGCGGCTAGTTCTATTACATTTATTCGGCAAGTAAAAGGATTGATACAGAAGGAGACAATTGGCTCGATATTTGTAAACTGCAGAAATCTCTCTTCAAACTGTTTTTGAAGCACTTGCAGGGTCTCAATAAATAATGACACATTTAATTCATTGTTACCTAGCATTTTCCTCATATATGGGAAGTGCACAAGAGACTTGATATGCAGATGTGATATCAACAAAGT
>PVKE010040072.1:0-14730 GCA_004027555.1 Craseonycteris thonglongyai
GTGCGCACCCTCGCCCCGCCCCCACGCACCACTTACCGAGTTAGGGACGCTGTGTCTCGGAGCTCTGCGGGCAGAGGAGGGGTGAGCGTGAGGAGGGTCCTCCCCTCCCGCACCCCTTCTCCAAGTTCGTTATCTGAAAGGACTTAGGGGAACCCCAGGCTCAGGACTTACCCCTCCATTCTGCCCTCCCGCCCCTCCCCCAGCCGGCCCAGAAATCCGAGCGTGTGGGTACAGGGCGTGGGCCGGGAACACGGCGGCTCCTCGCCTCGCCCCTCCCCAGGTCTAGGTGCCTCGGAGCCAAACCCAGGGGTGCGGGCGCCGCCCTAGAGCCCCAGCCTCCCCGGCGCCCCACCCACCCCGAGGTCCCCTCCAGGGCCCGGCCCGGCCGCCCTACCTGCAGCCGACTCCATAGTGGGGGCCCCGACTCCGCAGTCAGGGCCGGGACAAGGTCCACCACCGCCGGCTGACCCTCCCACTCGGCCCTGCAGGCCCGCCTCCTCGAAGACGCTGCCCTGCCACCGGCGACAATGGTCCCCGGAGGAGTGTGTCCGGCCTCCCGCCCCCCATGCCGTCCCGGGTCACAAGCCCGGGGTGGCCCACCCGCACCCCAGTATCTCCCTCGCGGGTCCTCCCAGCCCTAGAGGCCTCTGGACCTGGCACCTCAGACCCCCGAGGCGGTCAGCAGTTGAACCAGACAAGCGCCCGAGGAAGAGGCCACGCAGCGTGTGGGAGACAGGCTTTATTTATTATTATTAAATGTATTGGGGTGACACCGGTTGGTAACGATCAGTCTCCTGGTGTACAGCTCCAGGTGACGTCACCTACGTGTGGCACTGTGTGCTCACCGCCCAGGATCAGCTCTCCTCCCACCACCACCATCAGGGCCCCCTCCCCCCAACCCTCAGGTAACCCCCAAACTGCTGACCGTCCACGGGCGTTGCTGTTACTTCCAGTTTTATATTCCCCCTATGAACGAGGGCACGTGTTCCCTGATTCTTTGACACGGGTTTTTCATAGCAGCGCGTGTCCCGCGTGTCCCCAAGGGGCCGTGAGCACGGCAGCCCCGGCGGCCCCGGGGGCGCGAGGCCGAGGAGGAAGCACCCGTCAGAAGCGGCGGCAGGAGGCAGGCCCCCCGCGCCTGGTGCCCCGGTGGCTCCCAGGCTCCCTGAGGGGAAAGAGGCGTGTGTGGCGGTGCTGGTGGTGGTGCGGGGCCACCGGCCACCAAAATGCCACCTCCCCGTCCTTCTAGCCCAACGGAGAGGCGGCACGTCCGGCGACCCGGGACTTCCGGGCGCGTCGGCTGGACAAGCTCCGGGCGGCCCCGTGGACACCTGGGCCCGTTCCGCTGCCTCCGGCCCTGCGGGGACCTGCCAGCCGGGGGGTCCTGCTGCCAGGCCTCAGCCCCCGGGGCCGCCCAGCTGAGCCAGGAGGGCCGTGACCTCGGCCTCCACGCGCAGCAGCTGTGCCTTGCGCCAGGGGTTGAGCGTGGCCCCGCGGTTGTCCTCCAGGTCCTGCAGCAGCAGCTGCAGGTGCCGCCGGACCCGGCCGCGGTCCCAGCTGTTGAGGTTCCGCTGGATCTCGCTGAGGATCAGCGACCGGTACTCGGACACCCTGGTCCCCTCCGTCAGCGACACCACGACCCGGACGCGGCCCCCAGCGGTGCTGCCCAGGTCCCGCAGGCCCCGGCGGCCCTCCGAGCTCAGCTCGTTGAAGTAGAGGCTGCGCAGCGGAGAGGAGAGCGCGGTGGGTGCGGGCCGGATGCCACGGGGCGAGGCAGGGCCCCCACGGCAGCCTCGGGGGACCAAGGGCGGGAGGGACGGCCGCCAGGAGCCCAGGGGGCACGGCGGGAGGGTGGGGGGAGTGGGGACGGTGACCGGGGACGGTGGCCGACTCACTGCAACAGCTCCAGAGAAGGGTGCTCCCGGGCGGCGTGGGCCAGGGCCAGGGCCGCAGCGTCGCCGGCGCCGTTGTAGGCCACGTTCAGCTCCCGCAGCTGCCGGTTGTGGCCCAGCTGGGCGGCCAGCAGCTCCAGGCCTCTGTCCCCGAGGCCCGTGTGCAGCAGGGACAGGTGTCTGAGCGAGGTGTTGCCCGCGAGCCCCTCCAGCAGCAGGGCCACGCCCGCCGCCGTCAGCGGGTTGTTGGACAGCCTGTGGCCACAGAGCACCCAAGGTCACAAGGGCCCTCGGCGGCCGCCCCGAGCCCGGACACGGGGACACAGGACCCAGGAGGAGGGCAGAGAAAGGGCAGGCGGGTGACAGCCGGCTCTCTGCCGCCTCTTCCATCCTGCTGAGCCCGTCCCTTCCTCTCGCTGTCCCCGCCCCCTTCGTCCTCCTTGTCCCACATACTCCTCAGCGCCCCATCCTTCTCACCTCCCTCCTCTCTCGCTTCAGTCACCTCCTCACTCCCATCAGAACCCAGGGGTCCGGGGAGCTGGGACGGCTCAGCGGGTTGAGCGCTCGCTTTGCAGCCCCAGAGCCAAAGGATCGAGTCCCGGGCCCGGCCCGTGAGGACCCACATGCTGAGCTGGGGTGACTGTGGCCCCCGGTTCAGTTCTTGCCGGGGCCCGTGTGGGGGGCTCCCGGCCCAGTCCCTGCCCTGCGCAGCCCTGTGCCCACCTGTGGAGTGAAACTACATGGAAAACTAATGTCAACTATGGAGACGGCTCTGGGCCCTCCCCCTTCTCTCTGTCTCTCTGTCAAAAAACAATAAAAATAAATCTTTCAAAAAAAAAGAACCCAGGAGTCTGGGCTCCGAGGAAATCAGCCGACACTTCAGGAGCATCACCTGAGGGCCCAGCATCAGGGTCACCCCGGTGAGGGACAGGGACACCCTGGGAACCCATCAGGGGCACCGGGGCCAGGCCCCGCCCCCGCCCCCCTCCCCCAGGCCGATGGGATCCCGAGCTCTGTCAGCACCCGGGTGACGCGGGGCCAGCTCCCACCCTCCTCCCTGCACCGCGGGGGGCCTGTGCCCGGCACCCTGAGCCCAGGGGGCCCCCTCCGCAGCTGGGCACTCACCGCAGGGTGGTGACCTGGCACCGCTGGTGCAGCAGCAGGTCACGCAGGTCCCTGCAGGCCTCGGGGCCCAGGCTGTTGAGCTGCAAGCTGGAGCGGGAAGTGGCCGGAGAGGCGGTGAGACCACCCACGCCCCCCGACGAGCGGTCTCAGCCCCCTGCCTCCCGGGGTCCTGCCGCTGCCCCGTCACCCCCACCCATGCAGGCCTCTCCGCCCGCCCCGTGGCCGTGGCTCGGGGGCTGCCACGTCCTCCCCAGCGCCCGCCCGCCGCGCCCCTGCAGGAGGCTCTCACCCCAGCTTCTGGGCGCGCAGGAGGACGGGCAGCAGGGTGCGCAGGCCAGCGGGGTCGAGCTGACAGGAGGCCAAGTTCACGTCCTCCAGGGCGTGCTTCCCGCTGCCCAGCACGGCCGCCACCACCGCGCACTTGAGGGGCGTCATGCGCACGCCCGCCAGGTTGAGCTGCCGCAGGGAGCTGAGCACCTCGGCCGAGAAGTGCTGGTTCTGGAACTCGTAGTGGAAGAAGAGGTGGTCCAGCAGCTCCGAGGGGGGCAGCGCGTGCCGGCCCAGCCGGCCCAGCTTGCGCTTGATGGCCTGGGCGTTCTGCAGCGCGTCCAGGTCCTTGATGGGGCAGCCGAGCTGGGCCAGCGTGACCCGGTTGTGAGCAGACAGGAGGCCGCCCATGAACATGGGGAAGAGCTCGAAGACCTCGTCCTCGGGGGGCGCGTCCGGGTGGCAGCGGGGGCCCTCCACGCCCAGGATGCTGGCCGCGATCTGGTCCAGGACGTCGTCGTTGTAGTAATCCTCCTCCCGGAACATCTCCAGCACCATGGCCTGCGCCACCGCCTCGCGGCTCTGCCCCGCCACGCGCCCGAACACCCGTGGGACCACCTGGGAGGAGGGGGCGGGGTCTGCTCAGCTGGGCGGCTCCCCTGAGGGCGCACGCCCCCACCCCACCCACAGGGTCCCATCACACAGCCTTCCCAGCGGAGGTGCCGACCTGAGCCTGCTTCTGTATCTAACAGGGGAACAGCAACTATCCATAGGCCCGGGTTACGTGAAACCCTCCTACAGAGCCTATGACTGCGCCCATTTAAGAGACGGGGACTCTGACGCACAGAGAGGGCAAGCAACTTATCCAAGGCCACACAGCCCGTCGGCAGCGGGGCCGGGATTTGAACCCAGGGAGCTGCATCCCTGAATCCCTGTTCTTACCCCTCATGTTCTGCTACCTACACAGGGGAAAACTCGGCGCGATTTCGCCGGCACTGACCAGGGCTCCATCGGGCCCAGGCACTGAACCACGCACCTACGGAGGGCAGGGCTTCACAGAAACACCCTCCAAGTGGCCGTAAGGGCTTGACAGAAGGAGGTCAGGATTCGGAATCCTGAGGCCTGAGGTCAGATCTGCTTCCTGTCCAAGTGACCTGAGAGCAGCTCCCGGGGCACCTGTGAGCCTCAGCTTCCTCATTTATAAGGGACCCGGAGGGCGAGGCACCCGGCAGACACCAGCCGAGGGGACCTGCCGGGCTCCCAGCTGCTTCCAGGTCTGTAATCTGGCTTTGGGAGGGACAGACTGCCCCAAACCCATCACGGATGCATCTATCCTCCGCTACAGAGAACGGGCCCACCTGCTTCCTAACCCTGTCTCTGCAGATTCAGTTAGGATGAGTCCTCGCCCGGGACCCAGTCACCTCGGGGGGCGAACAGATACAGTCGCGTGTCCGGATCTGCCAAGCAGGGGACAGACCCCGGACGACAGGGACTCCCGCCTCCTAGTGACCAACACGCGCACGCAGGGAAACCGTCAGCGCTGCAGGATTGCGATCCCGCCCCGGCCCCTCCAGTCCCGCCTCCACGCCGCCCCCTGCCTGTGG
Organism: Craseonycteris thonglongyai; assembly: GCA_004027555.1. Taxonomy (NCBI): domain Eukaryota; kingdom Metazoa; phylum Chordata; class Mammalia; order Chiroptera; family Craseonycteridae; genus Craseonycteris; species Craseonycteris thonglongyai. The sequence goes on from PVKE010040072.1 coordinate 4,889, forward strand.
CTTGTCGCCCCTGCGTCCTTATGCCCTGATCCTACTCCTAACGGGTGTCCCAAAATTCACGCAAGATTTTAATTTTGCGTCATTTGTGCGGTAAAGTGTCGCCAATGAAAAAAAAAAGACAGCGTGACAGCTGATAGTTCAGGGTTATTAAAAATGGAGAGGAGAAGCCGGGACGGCTCAGTGGGTTAAGCGCTCGCTTCGCAGCGCCGGGGACCGAGGATCGAATCCCGGCCCCGGCCCGTGTGGACCCACGTGCTGAGCTGGGGAGCGCCCCCAGTTCGGTTCCCACCGGGGTGAGACCCCGGCCCAGTTCCTGCCCTGTGCAGCCCCGTGCCCACCTGTGGGATGAAACTATGTGGAAAAACTGATGATGTGCAACTATGGAGACTGTTCTGGGCCCTCCCCCTGCTCTCTGTCTCTGTATCTCTCTCTCTCGCTGCCAAAAGCAATAAAAAGAAATGGAGCGCTACACAAAAGAACAACGTGTTTTCATTGTTGAGCAATGAAACTTTACAATTTTTAATTATAAACCTGTGTTTTCTATCAAAATTACTTCTTGCGTGAATTTTGGGACACACTGTACAAGCCCGATGGCCCAGCAGAGCCGAGCGGAGGATGCGCAGCTCCACGCGGGGGGCCCAGGGGGCCCGGGGCGTGGGGGGCCCGGGGGGCAGGGTGAGGGGGGCCCGGGGCCGGTACCTTCAGCAGGTTGAAGAGCAGCGGCAGGACCCGCAGCGGCAGCAGTTTGGCCACGACGCCCAGGACCAGGCTGACGTCCTCGCCCACGCGGCCCACGAGCTCGGCCACCTCCTTGCCCACGCGCTGCAGCGTGGTCTTGCGCAGGCCCAGCACGATGTAGAGCGCGGCCAGGTACTCCTGCATGGCGGGCACCGTGAACACGAAGGTGCCCGGGCGCCCCGGCTCCACGCAGGGCGCCAGGAAGAACCGTAGCGCGTCCCGGCGGAACACGTGCACCAGCCGGGACTCGTCCTCGGTGCGCACGGTGGCCTCCAGGCAGCCACGCACGTCGGCCTCCGAGAAGCAGGCCTGGCGGGCGGCGACGCCCTCGTAGGCCAGCCGGCCCACGGTGCGCGCCGCGTAGGCCATCAGGGCCGGCCCGGCGGGGCTCGCGCTGTCCAGCATCTCGCCGCTGAAGTTGAGGCGCAGGAAGCTGGTGTAGATGCCCGTGAGCGTCTGGCCGGCCGGCACGCGCGCGTGCAGGAAGTGCAAGGTGGCGCACACCAGCCAGCAGTAGGACGGCAGGAAGCAGGCCGCGGCGATCTGGTGGTGGCCCTCCAGGTTCCGCGACAGCATGTCCACCAGGCGGTCCCACGGGGCCCCCGGGCACGCGGGCGGGTGCAGGCGCAGCTGGAAGTACAGCTTCTGCAGGTTGGTGTCGGAGAAGCCGCAGATCTCGCCGTAGCGGCCCACGTACTTGCTGGGGATGCGGCCGATGGCCGAGGGGCGTGTGGTCACCAGGATGCTGGCCTGCGAGGACCGCGGGGAGGTGTCAGGGGCGAGCCTGAGGCCCCTCCAGGGAGGACTGTGCGTCCTGGGGCGCCGACAGGCCGCGCGATGGTGACAGGTCACCGAGCACCTACCCCCGGCTGAGGCCATGCGCCAGGCCCGCTAGGCCAGGGCGCACGGAGAGAAGGCGGCAGAGGCTTGGGGAGGTTAGAGACGCGCGCGGACAGCTGGAAGCGCAGGGGCCAGCGCCCCGGCCCCATGAGCACGCGGACTGCGGGGCGCGGGGCCGGCCCGCCTACCTCGGGCAGCATGTACTTGCGCAGCAGGTTGACCACGATGGCAGCCGGCGACACCCGCTGCTCCGGGTCCCCGCAGAGGCCCGTGCCCGCCAGTCTGAAGTCAAGGTTGAGGTGCTCCAGGCCGTGGAGCACCAGCAGCAGGCGAGACCCCGCGGCGGCCATCAGGGGCAGCATGGCCTTCAGGGGCGTGTAGCGCTGGGCCACCAGCTGGCACAACGAGGCCGGGGCCGAGCCGTGGGACGACAGGTCCTCGCAGGAAAAGGGGACGAGCAGCTCGAAGGCCGGCAGCCGCCCATGACACCAGTCCAAGACCATCTTGCGCACCAGCGTGCTCTTGCCGGTGCCCACCGTGCCATACAGCACCACCGTCTGCACGCGGCGCCCGCAGGCGTCCGGATCGAAGAGCTGAGCCAGGGCCAGCCCGGGCGGTGGGCAGAGCGACTCGGGCAGTGGGCGGAGCAGCTCGGGCAGTGGGCGGAGCAGCTCGTCTGGGGCGCTCTCGCGGATCACAGGGTCCACGTGCACCGTGTCCAGCGCGAAGGTTGGGCCGAACTGGCGCTCTTCCCTGGGCAGCCGGATGAACCACTCTGCCAGGTTCCGGCGGTGCTGCTGGATGGCCTCTGGGTGGGGAAGCAAAGGGCATGGGCCGGGGCCCGGGAACGGCCGCAGCCCCGGGAGATGCTGGGGCCCAGCACGGTGCCCAGGAAGTCTGGAGCCCCTGTGGCAGAAAGTGGGGAGCCGAGCCTGGGCTGGCAGGCTTCCTGGTTGCATCTGTGTGCCGTCTTCCCCTGACTTCTGGACCCAGTGAGTGGAAGGCAGGGGTGGGGCCTCCATCCCAGGGCTCGGTGCTAGTGAGCGTGCACTCACGTGTGCTACAGGAAGGGGTGTATGAACAGACAGGTGATGGGGCAAAGGCAGGCAGGCCCGCTGATCCGTGATGGCAGGGGGTTCTCCGTACCCGCCTCTTCCTGCCTGCTTCTCCCTCCAGGCCCGTCCCCACCGGGGTCCCAGCCAGCCTCCCCCCCACCCCCACCCCAGGCATCTCTTTACCAGCTACAGAAGGGTTCTGGAACAACTGCGCATGCACCGAGCTTCCGTGGTGCCGTGCAAAGGCCCTGTGGCAAGGAGAAGGGATGAGCTGGGGCCCAGCAGTTGCGCTCAGCCCCACACAGGCTCAGAGCCTGCACCTGTCTGGACTGACACACTCTGGCCTCCTGAGGTCCGTGCCCAACCCTGGACACTCAGGCCAAGACTCTGGGATGCTCACACCCTTCCCAGGGCCTGAGGTCCGGCCCCGGGCCCTCCAGCCCCCATCACTGCCTGTGTGGAACAAGGCTGGTCACTGCCGACTCCACCCACTGCCCACAGCTCCTCCCACCTGCTGACCACGGTGACTTGCACTGCAGATGACTAAGCCAACGTCCCCTGAAGCCTGGTGGCTGACCCTGGACCCTCCCCTCCTCCAGAAGACCGGCCTCCCCCCAGGAGGTCAAGGCCTCTCCGCATCCCGACACTTCCCAGCTTCTCCACGGTGCCCAGATGCATTCCAAGGGACACCAAGGCCTCACCTGTGGGGCCCAAGGGGACACTCCGCCTTGAGGGCCCAAGGCGAGTAGATCCGGAAGGAGGCGTGTTCATCTACAGAGAGAAAGGAGAAGGAAGAAATAGCACTCAGCTGGTATCCAGCTTCCCCCACCAATACAAAGACACACACACACACACACACACACACACACACACACACATGGCTACATCAGATCCCCCATTACCAGCTCATAGATCACAGTGCTGTCCCTCTGTAGCCCTTAGGCAGTTTTGTATTTTATTGGGAGACGATGATCTGATTAACATTCATTTCCGTCCCGCCCCATCAGGAGAGCCGGATGGGATCACATCTGTTCTTGTTCACAATTACACACAGAGAGCTCAGCCGGGGTCTAGCACATAGCAGGCACTCACAACACATTTGCTGAAGGCAATATGACATCAGACAGGTGTGCCTGGACGTACAGCTACAGAGGCTCTCCAAGAGCATCTATCTAGCCAGGCTTCCTTATTTCAGGATGGGGAATAAGGAAGCTGAGAGGGGGAACGTGCCCAAGGTCACAGAGCTGAGACTAGGTCACTGGTGTCTGGACCCCTGCCCTCTGGACGCTAAAGAAGGGAGAGGCAGAAAGAAGTCCCTGCTTCCTGCTTACCTGCGGGCTGGAGGGCTTTTCCCAGGCCCCAAAAGGTCTTGGGCAAAGTGTGTCTCCAGCTCATGGCAGGAGAGGAGGTCAGAGCCCAGGGGACTTAGCACAGCACCATCTACCTTGTTTCCCTACAAGAAGAACGTGTGGGTGAACCCCACCCCCATCCTCACCTCCCCGCTCAGGCCAAGGAGGGGTCTTCCCTTAAATGCCAAAGCCCCACCTGGCCTGCAGGTCACCTCCCCGACCTGAGCGAGCCCACTGTACCTCCTACCACCTACTGCCCCCAGGCCTCCAGAACCCTTTCTTTGTCTGGCTGCCAGCTCAGCTGAGTCCTGTCACTTCCAGGGGCTTCCCTAACTTTGTGCACACGCTTCCCTAGCTTTGTGCACGCACTTCCCTAACTTTGTGCACACGCTTCCCTAACTTTGTGCACTCGCTTCCCTAGCTTTGTGCACACGCTTCCCTAGCTTTGTGCACGCACTTCCCTAACTTTGTGCACACGCTTCCCTAACTTTGTGCACTCACTTCCCTAGCTTTGTGCACACGCTTCCCTAGCTTTGTGCACACGCTTCCCTAGCTTTGTGCACGCACTTCCCTAACTTTGTGCACACGCTTCCCTAACTTTGTGCACTCGCTTCCCTAACTCTGTGCACACGCTTCCCTAACTCTGTGCACGCGCTTCCCTAACTCTGTGCACACGCTTCCCTAACTTTGTGCATACACTGCCTTCAGATTGGATTGGCCCTTCTCCCGTCAGACCCTATGCAAAGGTCTCTCCTGGGACGCCGTTCCTGACCCCTCGGAGTCCCCTTCTGGGGAGCCTGCTGCCATTTGGCAGCTGGTCTCTGGAGACGTGGGTCCCTAGGGGCAGGGCTTGCACACTTAGGGAGCAGGGCCAGCCAGTGCAGGCGCCGCTGGGACTCAGACCAGGAGTCCCTGGGGCTGGAGAAGGCTCAGAGAGGCCCCTGGAGAGCAGGGAAGGTTAGGGGAACCCGCTCCGCGCGACAGAGCCAGGCCCAGGGCCGCTGGCTCAGGGTGGGCCCCGTGCAGGGGCCGGGGAGCCGGGAGGACACCTGTCCCCAGGCCCCCCGACCCCGGGTCTGCAGGGTAGCCGTGCGCAGGCAGGAGCGCAGGGGCTGCGCCCCCACAGCTCCTCCGACACCCCCCCACCGGCCCCCGCCGGCTCCCCGGGGCCAGCCCGCGTCGGGCCCGGAGGCCGCAGCCCGCCCGGAAGTCCCCGCTCCGCGCACCGGCTGCTTCCTCCGCGTCCCGGCCGCGAACTCCCGGCGGCCCTCGCGCAGCGCAGCCCCACCCGTCCCCGCCCTGCGCGGCGGGGGCCGCGGGGACCCGGCGACACAGCCGCCTAGGCCTTTGCACGCGGCTGCCCGGCACCGGAAGGGGCGCGCGCGCGGGCGGCGGGGGACACGAGTGGGACCGAGCGCCGCGCAGCAGGCGGGGAACGGCCTCCCGGGCCCCGCCCCCACGCACCGCGCAAGCCCCGCCTCCCGCCGGCACAGCCCCGCCTTGTGGCCACGCCCACACAAAGCCACGCCCTGTCAGGCACAGCCGCCCATATAAAGCCGCGCCCGCGCAAGCCCCGCCTCCCGCCTTGTAGCCACGCCCACACAAAGCCACTCCCTGTCAGGCACAGCCGCCCATATAAAGCCACGCCCTGTCAGGCACAGCTGCCCATATAAAGCCACGCCCACTCAAGCCCCGCCTCCCGCCGGCACAGCCCCGCCTTGTAGCCACGCCCACATATAAGCCACGCCCTGTCAGGCACAGCCGCCCATATAACGCCGCGCCCGCTCAAGCCCCGCCTCCCGCCGGCACAGCCCCGCCTTGTAGCCACGCCCACACAAAGCCATGCCCTGTCAGGCACAGCCGCCCTGTAACCCACGCTCATATAAAGCCACGCCCATGCAAGCCCCGCCCCGCCAGACACAGCCCCGCCCCCGTGTAACCCACGGCCACATACAGCCCCGCCCCGCAGGCCCCGCCCATGCGCAGGCCCCGCCCCCGTGTAACCCACGCCCACATAAGGCCCCGCCCCGCAGGCCCCGCCCGCAGGCCCCGCCCACGCGCAGGCCCCGCCCCTTGGCTGCCCGCAGCGCGTCCCCTCCAGCCTCGTGCAACCGTGGCCCTGCGCGCCTCCCAGACCCGGCTCGTTGTGCCCGTTTCCCGGGGGCACCGCTGCCCGGAGAGCTGCACTGACGCGCGCGGGGCGATCCAGCCGCTCTCCCCCCCGCACCCCGGGGCCCCCCTAGACCCCAGGGTCCCCCCGCTCGCCTCCTACGCGCTGCGCCTCCCCGCCCGGTGGAGACCTGAGTCAGGCCTCCGTGGGCCCGGCTCGTGCACGGGACCCGCCGCGCTCGGCTTCTGGCCGCCCCCAGCCCTCTGCGCGCACGCCGGGCACACCCAGGCCCGGGGGCCGACGGAGGGGCGGCCCACCAGCGCGCACGGCCAGGGCGCGCGTGCCCCCGCGTGCACACACAGGTGTGCGTGCGCCCCAAGTGCACGGGGAGCGCCCGGGCCCAGGGCTGTGCGCACGCTCCCCTCCATCCAGCGGCTGCACTTACACATTTGCTCACGCACCCAACGGGGGGCCCGGGGTGGCACTGAGCAACCAGAAGAGGCCCTCAGGGCCCCGGCCCCCCGAAGCTGGCTCCCAGGGGGCCCCCACCAAGGTCCTTAAGAGGCAGACAAAGGCTCAGGAGGGCCTGGGACAGGGAGCCACCAACTGCCTCCGAGTGGCACAGGCGGTGGCGTTCGAACTGGATTTTAAGTCCAGGCAGCAGGGAAAATGGCAAATTGGCCTTTTTTTTTTTTTTTAATATTTATTTATTTATTTTTATTGTTTTTTGACAGAGAGAGAGAGAGAGATACAGAGACAGAGAGAGAACTGCACTGGGGGAGCTCCCAGCTCAGCACATGGGTCCACACGGGCCGGGGCCGGGATTCGATCCTGGGTCCCCGGGGCTGCAAAGTGAGCGCTTAACCCACTGAGCCACCCCGGCCTCCCCGCAAATTGGCCTTTTATGGGGCAGTGTTGAAAAGCGGGTAGGAGCCCTCTACTGCTGAACCGAAAGGGTGAGGGGGAGCTGCCCAGGGCATCTTCCCAGGCTGGCAGGTGTCCCCGTCACCCCCCGATTTCCTGCCTCCCAAACCTGGGAAGCCCAGGTGGCTCACTGCTTGCCTGGCAGCCCTGTGGTCTGAGAGCCGAGTCCCGATCCCGGCTCATGCAGACCCACATGCTGAACTGATGTGAGCATCCCATGTGCGAGGCCCCCCGTTTGGTTCTTGCAGACGCGAGATTCCCACGCGGGAGACCCCCGGCCCGGTTCCCGCCCTGCACGGCCCACGCCCACCTGTGTGGACAAAACCGGGTGGAAAACAGATGACGGACAGCTATGGAGACGGCTCTGGGCCCTCCCCCTTCTCTCTCTCTCTGTCTCTCTCTGCCTTTTTTTTTTTTTAACTTTTCTTTTTTTATTTTATTGTTTTTGACAGAGGGAGAGAGAGAGAGAGAGATACAGAGACAGAGAGAGAACTGAATGGGGGGCACTCCCCAGTTCAGCATATGGGTCCGCACAGGCCAGAGCCGGGACCCAATCCTCAGTCCCCGGGGCTGCAAAGTGAGCGCTCAACCCACTGAGCCCTCCCGGCTTCCCCTTTCTCTGCCTCTGTCTCTCTGTCAAAAACAATAAAATAAATCTTTAAAAAAAGGAAGTAGAAAAAGATGGGAGGAGGGAAGAAGGGCAACTCGGGGGCTCAGCGGGTTAGGCGCTCACCTTGCAGCACCAGGGACTGAGGATCGAATCCCGGCCCCGGCCTGTGCGGAACCATATGCTGAGCTGGGAGCTCCCCCAGTTCAGTTCTCTCTCTGTCTCTGTCTCTGTCTGTCTGTCTTTCTCTCTGTCAAAAATAAATAAATAAAAATATATTAAAAAGAAGGGCAACCCTATGATTGGGGGGGGTCACAAGTGACTTTGGGGGCCTAGGTGTCTTCTGTAGCTTCGCCCCACTTCCCTGGTCACACAGGCAGCCAGGCCCCCAGCCACAGGGACACAGCTCCCCTCCCCCAGCCCCAGCGGGCGTGAGGGTCACAAATGCCTTAGGTAACAAGGACTGTGAAGTCACGGGACAGGCATGGGCACCGTCTTCTGGCCACACCAGGTGCTGCTGGAGGACAGTTGGTCACCTCCGCCCTCCAACGTTGTGCACGGGCCCTGGTCCAGAGGGGGCTGCGTCCAATCCAGGAAGGTCGGCGCTCAGGGCCGGTGGGCCCATTTCAAAGCCTGCTGGGATGGGCGGGCGGGGGGCACACAGCCCCCCACACACCTGGGCAGGTAACGGGCTGGGGGGAGACGTGGCTCTCGAGGGGAACGACCTGCTCAGGTTGCTTCCCAAGCTGAGACCTTCTCTGCAGGACGAGGCGACCACCACACTCCTCCGCAGCCTCACGGGGCTGCTGCCGGACTCAGAGCCCCCCTCAAAAATTCGGGAGCCACGCCACACACATTCCCGGTGCCCGGATGGCCTCCGCTGGTTCCAGATTAGCTGCTCGCGGCCTTCGCTCCCCAGGGAACTTGCATGTGTGTGGATTTATAAACGTGTTTCCTCTTTCGGGACTGTCTGCATCATGAAAGGGAACGAGTCAGGATGAAGAGGCTTCAGAACGATGGGCTCCCGGTGGGATTTTGTGTCCTCTGAGTTTAGGGAGCCACACGGTGGCTTCGCTGCCGGGAGAGGGTGGCACCCAGAACGCTGGCGGGAACTCCCAGTGCCAGGCCTCTTCCTCCTTCTCACCTCTGTCCCCAGCACCCATCAGAAGCACAGTCAGTCCATGTCCAGACAAGCACCCCGTCATCCCGGGTTGGACCCAACCAGTCCGGGCCCTTAGCTCTAGCACGGGGCACCACCAGGCTGTTCAGCAGCCGCGCTGTGGACACCGGTCCCTCTTCCGTCCCCAGGCTTCAGGATCAGAAGGGAAAAGGGGGAGACAAGGACTTCCTCCCCACCCCCCACCTGCCACAGGCTCCCCGACGCTCACAGGCGTCTTGCCAAGTGCTCTGAAGACCCCCTCGCGGCCACAGTACCAGGTGCCGGGCTCACATACGTTCACGTGCTGCGTACTGTATAAATATAGGTTTTATTAATAATGAGTGAGTCCCACAAATATGAAGGGCATCCCTGTGTGGAGGGGAGACTGTGACAGGGCGAGGAAGGAAGGGGGGTGTGTGCCCAGGAATGAGAGGAAGCCCGGGGGGAGGAGCCTGAACCTGCCAGGGAGCCAGGCGTGCCCCCCCCCCAGGCTGACAGACGAGAGTGAATGAGGAGCAGGTGGCTGGGAGGGGTTTGGGAGTGAACTGCAGCCTGACACACAAAAGCCAGCGTTGCCCCTGTTGTGCTTGAGTTGGGTCCTGAGCCCTGGGCCACCCAGGTTTGGGAGGCAGGAAATCCGGGGGTGACGGGGACACCTGCCAGCCTGGGAAGATGCCCTGGGCAGCTCCCCCTCACCCTTTCGGTTCCGCAGGGACCCTGGGGGGGAAGGGGTTGGCACTGCCCACCCCACCTCCATTGCTCTCACTGAGCCGTGGGGCACATGGGGTGTGCGGGGACAGGAGGGTGTGCAGGGCTGAGATTGCCTGATCGCAGGTGTGGTGTGTGCACGTGCATCTGTGAGTGGTGTGTGCTGTGTGTGTATGTGCATGTGTGGTGTCTGTGTGTGCATGTGTGGTATGTGTGTGGTGCATGTGCATCTGTGTGCATGCATGTGCATGTGTGGTAAATGTGGTATGTGTGCACATGCACCTGTGTGCATGTAGTGCACATGTGGCTGGTGTGTGTGTGCATGTGTGGTATGTGCAGTGTGTATGCATGT
>PVKE010040073.1:0-14741 GCA_004027555.1 Craseonycteris thonglongyai
ACCTATATGCTGAACTGGGGTGTGCTTCCCATGTGGGAGGCCCCCAGTTCAGTTCCGGCCCTGGGAGGTCCTATATCCACCTGTGGAATGAAACCATGTCAAAACTAATGATGTTTGGCTGTGGAGACTGCTCTGGGCCCTCCTTCTCTCTCTCTCTCTGTCTCTCTAACAATAAAATAAATCTTAAAAAAAAAAAGTCTATTTCAATGGTGAAACAAGACTACAGGTAGAAAAATGCTGAGTTTAGAGTAGACAGACAGAATAACCATTTTTATCAAGTTTTCTTTTTAAGGATTTGATTGTTTTTGACAGAGACAGAGAGAAGGGGGAGGGCCCAGAGCGGTCTCCATAGTTGTACGTCATCAGCTTTCAACATGGTTTTGTTCCACACAGGTGGGTGGGGGCTGCGCAAGGTGGGAACTGTGCCTCTTGCATGGGAGGCACACCCCAGTTCAGCACATGGGCCTGCATGGGCCAAGGTCGGGGCCAGGACTCAATCCTCAATCCCTGGGGCCACAAAGTGAGCATTTAACCTACTGAGCTATCCCGGCTTCCCCCATTTTTATCAAGTTTAAATGTGGCAATGATGCGACCTTTAACAATAGCAAGACGATTTGACAAGTGGGTAAATAGAAATTAGTGTTTGGTGTCTGCAATTCATCAAGTCTTCTAAGGAGTAAACCTACTTATTTCTCTATCCCTTCTACAGAGAGAATAATAACAGTGTGGGCTTAATACATCATTCCAGGTGGTAGGTGATGTTTCGGTATTTCGAAGTTGCTGAGATCCCCATTAATGAAATACTTTCAAAGTTAAAGAAAATATCCAGGAAACCAAATTGGAAAAAGTGTTTTTAATTACAAACCAAGTTTACATATTGTTAAATGGTCACTAAAAGGTCAGCTGCCACCACTTCTAAAAACACTAACAGGAGCTCACAGGAGCCAAACTGCAGCTCTTCCCCATCCGTTAATTCCTCGTAAGCTGTAGCAGCACAATTATTTGTCATATTTATGTAGAACAAGGACCAATTTACATAAAGTACAACTGTATATCCTTAAACATTCCACACAAAGATCCTGCCAAAACACACTGCACATTCTGGCACTGGAAATCTTTAACATTCTAAACATTGTTTATTGCATCCAAAGGACTGTTAAGTCCACTATCTGAGGATTAAATGGAATACAGTATGGGAGGGAGTTTTTAACAACTGTGAAATACTACATACATAGTTATAATATGACATTTAATTGGAAAGAAATTGTCCATTGTTGCAAGCCATAAATATAACTTCTAAAAGAAAACTAGCAGTTTTTACCTGGGCTTCTAAATACCTGTGGCTGAGATTTGACTGGGTCTGCCCAGACTCAGCGCAAAGGTACATGTTATTGTACCGTCTTTACAAAGAATTTTGTGGTTAATTTGGCCTTCACCTACTGTAGCCAGACCTACTGCAGCTCAAGATGCCAGTCCCCGCTATCTCCAAGGGGAATGCTGGTAGGGGAAATGGGCACATTATGGGGAAGAACGGTTAGGAAAACTTGTCTTTCATGATCCTGTGCTATGTTACTTGAGGGGCTAAGAGAAAGGTATTGTCAGTAAAACAGTAGTTTACCGTTAATGCTTTATAAAAGACAATTCATCCAGTCTGCACTTTTAACTGTGTACAAAATATTAGCAATAATGTCTTTAGGTGCTCAGATGAACAGAGAACATCAATCCACCAGGACTCCAGAAGGAAAGCCCCAAAACGAGAAGTTCTTCAATGCCATTCCCATTAATGTTCTCACCACGTCAACAGCTATGAAAGACTTGATTATTTATCTCCACCAGACAAACGTGACTTGATTTGAGATAACCACAGTCTCAGGTTCCACGTGTGAAAATGTCGCACGCGGCTGAAGAGCAGCAGATTCATGCTGAGGGGACCCATTTCCTCTGACTCCAGAACTCCACCATCTGGTCTCAAAGTCTGTCCCTCTGGGGGAAAGGCTGAAGAGAGGTTGCCCAGTGCAGCCTTGCTGACAGAACTTTGCCACCACTGTGATACCTACTGACTTGCTGAGAGTTTTGTATCGGTTAGGTCCACAGCTCCTGAGACTACCTTCCTTGCAAGTCATCTTGGGTACACTTCAGAAACACATGATGATTCTGGTAGGAGGTGGCTTTTAGGAATAGAACAAAAGGCTCTTCTTCTCCTTTCAAGTCTTTTCTCCTCACCCCAACATTTCATGAGAACATCAGTTTATAAATGCTACCATCTTTTTCTAACAACGTCTCCTGGAGGAAGGTGAAGATTTTACAACTATATGTGCTTGAGAGTTAATACCAGGAAAGCTTCTGTGTATTAACATGAAAGTAATTAAAATCAGGATTTTCAAGAAAATCTTGGTAAGCTTTTAATTTCTGAGCAAAATCTTCTAAGTGATATTTAAGGTGATTAAGTAATGCTTTCTTGCTCCTCTTAACTTCCACTGAGAAATTTAAAGTAGAAATAAATTAAAAGAACCTGATAGAAGTAGATGTCTCATAATTTTATATTTAATGTGGCTGAAATCACTCTAGTTGAGATGTTATTTTTTATAATTAAAATAATCGAATGCATATGCATAAGTATCTCAGCCTTTTAAAATCCAGTTTTTAATAAGTTTGCATACCCATTCTGTCCTTTTATTATGAAAATTTTACTGCATTTTCCAAATATGTCTTTTTAACATATAACCTGCTTAAGATTCATGCTCAGAGATTTAGCTCTCAAAAATGATAAAACAAGCTGGCCCTTGGGCAGTTCCTGAAGAGTTTAGTGTTGAATGATAGCAGCAAACTCAACTTTTCAAAGATCCTATCTAATCCAGTTCCCAGGTTAGGAGGTCAGGAAGAAAAAAATTCCATCTTTCAAACATATGCAAAACAAAGCCTTTGCCAACAGCTGAGTCCTAATACAGTCTGTGCAACAGCACATACTTTTGGTTATGTTCACACAGTAAACCATAGAAACACACTGGCTCTGATGGCTACCTGGATCAAACAGACTAATCCAGTGTTTACTTAGTATAGTCACCGGTGGTTTCTTCGGTCAGGATTTTAGAGATGCTTACCGTGCGCCCACAATCCAGGAAGGACATGCCCAATGCAATTAAACATTGCCAAATCTGAAAGACAAAATACAGTCATCACTCACCAACCTCTCTAAAGAGCCCTCTTGCCCTAAGACTGCCCACACTAAACTGCTCAAATGCAAACCTCTCTTCCTTGAACATCCAGCTTTGCCTATCTTCTGTCATTATCACAAGGTTGCACAAGTCATTCTCCCAACCCACAACCCCTTCAGAACATGCCTTCCTTGGCAAAGATTTTCCACACTAGTTTCAATACAAAGTTTCCTCTGCTCCTACTGCTTTGTGCTTGTAGTTTGTTTCTCTTATCAGAATTCCCTGAAGACCACTTTTCTTCAGTCCTACCCCCATCCCACTCCCATTCCGCATGATGAGGGAAATACAACTGAACAGTCTCCTGAGCTGCTCAAGCAAATACATGTTTTGGAGCTAACCAACAGTAGCCCACTCTAAAATGAGCCCTCAGCCTTAAAAATGGGTCTCCAGCAATCTCAACAGTCTCAGGCTGACAGGACAACTCGGTACCTGCATAACCAATATGCATGAAGGAAGTATTCCCTTAACTTCTACAACAAATTTTTAAACCAATTCCTGTCAAGGACATATTCAGTTACTTGGGTTTCCTTGAAGTTAAGTAATAGGGTGAGCATCATCTTAGTGTGCCCATGGTGTACTGGGGAGGAACAGAAAAGGCATGTATCAATCCAGGACATAGTGTTTCAGTATTCATTAAAGTGATTTTCGCAAGTACCTAACCTATGGCAGACACTGCATGGGGACCAGGTGTTCTAAAGATCAGCAGGTTTCCAGCCACCACCCTTAATCATTCTTTGCAGTAGGTATGGTATACATTCTGCTGTCCCTTATCCTTAACCCTTGTGTTTTTCAGAGAAAACTAGAGAAAAGGGAAGTAGATCTGTTGTTGCTATGGCCATTTTCATTAACAAGTAACGCTACAGAAGATTTGAAAAATAGAGAAAAGAATATGCCTATAATCCCACCATGCTAAGATAACTACTGTTACCATTTTTACGTAATTTATTCTAGACTTTTGAAGAATTTTTGATTACAGGGATATACATAATTCTGCATTCTTTTCTGTGTAGTTAATGGTTTTATAACCATCATTTTTCAATAACTCTAGAATAATTCAATGTGAGAATATCCCTTTTTACTTATTTCCTTATTGGACAGCTATTAAGTGGCAGAGCTGAGCAGAGCTGTGAACCCACATGTCCTATCCCAATGCTCAGAAATCACACCGCATAGCCCCCTTCTCCAAACCCATTTGTATCATTCTCTACTTTGTATACTGCTGCTTTTATTTTAGTTCCTATACTCTCTTGATAGGAATTAAGGATGAAGAACTAGATGGAAGTAACAGAAACAGAAAATAGTTCTTAGGAACCAAATTTTATGGTTAAAAATATTGTATATACCAACCAATGTCACACCAAGAAATTTAACAATTATAAAAATTAATAAAAAAAATATATATTGTATAACCAAAGAATTTAATATAGTTTAATTATAGCTGATTTTACAGTTTCATGTAAATTATCTCAATAACCTAGAGATAGAGTGCTTGGTGCTCTTTTGTGTCCTTTTGTTTCTAGATGTCAGTCAGCCCCACCTCTGCCATTCCTGATGCTTATGCCCCTGTCCCCTTCCAACTGGACTTACCAAGTAAAACACAAAGCTCAGATAAGCCACACTGACCACAGCAGCCACCACATACAATAACATATGCCCTAGTTCCTGGACATAAATCACGACAAAGTACATGTTGATGGAGCAAATGATAAGGACCAAGATCCCGCCTGCAATCTTCCAGCCTCTGTAAAAGAATCAGCATAGTCACGGGTGAAACAGTCCAACCTGTCCACAAACATTTTGATAAGGAGACTGAGTCTTATGAGGGAGACAGGACAGGCACATTTCAAACTGTACTGAACGTTCTTAATGTGTCCCAGTCAATTAAATGAGCCAAAGTTAAGACACTGACAGGGAGAAAGGGTAAAAATATTATCAAATAACTCCTATCATTTAAGTCCCTAGAAATATAATGAGCCCTAAAAATGCAACAAGTTATGAAACTCCCTAGAGATGCAACAAGTCATTTCAAATACCCCCACAGTCTTTAAAGGTATATATAAAAGGTATTAGCTTACGCCGTTCTCATTCAGATCATTTAACATAAAATTAAGGTGCTTTGAACTTCAGTGGCTAAAGCTGAAGAGTTAAAACTCTAAAAACTAACGTTTATCCCCCAGAAAAGAAAAATGTGCTTGCCTTCCTTTACTACATTCAATCTCCATTTCCTAAGCCAAGAGTGAGGAAGCAGTTCTAGCAACCAACTCTCAAACCCCTATATGACTCATGTTTTGTCTGGCCTATTTGAAGATACCTTTACCCACATATCTTTGGGGAACTGAGAAGAATACACTCACATTCCATTGGCAAAGTCATTCATTACTGGCCGCAAGCTTGTAAATGTGAGGATGGGTATGAGAGCAAAAGGAAGCTGGAAAAGAAAGAACTAAGATCAGATAGGGCTACCGGGAGTTCTTGTTTCACCCCAGAGAGCAACACTGTTAGTAAAAAGGAAACATATACTTGATGAGAAATCACTCCTATCATCCCAAATGTTCAAACATAATGTTGAAATCTATAGAGCTATCATTAACCTAGCATCAGTTATGATCATAAGTATCTTTACAAATACTTGTATCTATCTTGTCTTCTTAACCTCCACGGGACTTGGCAGGGTCCTATATGTTATTTAATATTAACTTGGATTAATGAACAATAATTTTGTATTCTATATATAATTATAGTTTATAATTCCCATTCAACAGGCTTTTTTAAAAGCCAGTTCTAAAAGCCTTTTAGATGCCAGGGATTTTGCATACATGTACCGTACATCAAAACTATGCCTCTTCTAAATTTTCCCCAGCACCCAGCACCAGGCTTGGTGCCTAAGGGCGATACATAATGCTACCTGACTAAATGGGATGTGAGTTTTCCCAGCTCTCTCCTCACCTGTAAGCTCTGTAGAACATTGAGGAAGTCATTCATCCCTGTTAGACGTTCTACATCTTGGAAGACAGCAACAAGCAGAGTGGGGATGATGGCAATAGAGCGGGTCAGAATCACTCGGGCAAAGCGTGACCATCTTAGGTTCAGAAATCCCTGGAAGAAAACATGGAAGCAGGATGAATGTCTGGAATAGGAAACAGAAAATGGTTTGGACAGGCTCAGGAAAACCTTAGAAGCATGGGATTAAGAAGTAACAAAAGGGCAATTTTCTCTTCCTTTAGTCTGTACCCATCAAAACAGCACACACCTCCATGACAAATTGGCCAGAGTAGGTCCCTGTCATGGTGGAGCTCTGTCCGGCAGCCAGGATCCCCACTGCCCAGATGTAGAGTGCAGCAGGCCCAAAGTAACATCCCAGAACAACACCCTAGGAGAGGAAGGGAGAAAGATGTGTCGATAAACTGCTTAGATAACACCCAGAACAGCATTTTTCTCTCTTCTTTGCTGTGCACCCACCTACACCAAGTGCTATGCTGGGCACTGTTTTAGAAGCCAAAGTCAGGTCCTAACCTCATTCTAAAAGCTTTCAACCTAAATTGTGTTAGATGATCCTTCATTCCTCAGCCTCATCCTTTCTCTTCTCTATGGTCCTTAAAGGCTCATCCTCAACCTGTATCTTAAATATTAACAAAACAAAAGTTTACACTATATTTTCCCAATTATACTGCTTTAACCCACTATTCTGGAAGATAACAGGAGTAAAGAGAAAGGTTAAATAAATTTGGGAAATGCTACATACATACATATTCCACTCTTGGAGGTTCACAATATAACCAGCACAAAAGAGACTGAGGCCCCAATAAAAAACATTTTACTAGGAACACTCTTTAATCACCTCAATCAACATCCTATAGAACAATATACTATCAACCCAAGTTTGGGAACTGCTGATACAATTATTTTTTTTTAGCTGATCCTCTGTTCCTTCCTGTGTAGTCCAAAATGCCTATCTAGCACCTGGACCTCTGAAATAAATGACACTCCAAAGAAGGTAGGCTTAGTTCTGATGTGAACCCACAGAAAAGACCAGATACTATACCAAGAATATTGACTCAGGGGCAAAGAACACAAATCTAAATAGGTTTACCCCTTTGTAGATGTCCACAGCCAGTGTTGAGTTATCATCAGGAAAAAGGCCAGTATGGGGACTGCTGCTATTTCTACAGACCTCAATCTGGAACACAAAGCAATTAGGAGCAACTTTTATTTCCAAGGCAAGGACCAGATAAGAGCTTTTCTACAGGTCACACACAAGATATCTCTGAGACATAACCTGAAGTTAAGACACTGCATACAGGTTGTAATAGGAGCAGAGTGGCAGCAATTATCACTTGTGCTCTTCCTCCATAATCTTTTTATATCCACATGACATCAAAAATATTGACTGAGTTAAGAGTGTGCATTGCTGGATCATCTTAAATGATGACAGAACGAGAGGGCCCTAATGAAGGACACCCAGAACAGAGTCTTTTGTCCAAGCAAAGCCAGGAGTCTGAGGTCCTACAGATGGGAAACAAAGTGCTGATAGAACCAGACAGCCAATCAGGAACTGAGAAGTCAAAAGAATTCAAAATGATGACACAGTCTGTCCTAGCAAGTTTCTGTTTTGTTTGCTGACTCCTCCCAGCCTGTCCTCACCACCAAATAGCAGAATTGGCAAGCAGGCTGTCAGTTGATAAACAGGAAACAAAAAAGCCAAATAGATGTGAGGCAATCTTTAGTCTGAGGCAATCTCCTTTCTCAGTCAAAAGCTGGGGAAATAGGGTCTAGGCTTGGTCAGCCCCAGACTGTAGACTAGAGCAGTGATTTAGGGGGCAGCACTGAGGCTAGAGATTTTTTCCCCTGAGCTCCAAGTCACTAACGTATTTCCCCTGCCCCAACCCAACCTTCCCTTTACCCACACATTCGCCACCATTCATGACCCTGGCTTACTTACCACCTGCTGGTTTGTTTTGTCAAAAAATGCTTCCGCAAAGACCGAGACAACAAAGACATTGATGATGAAGGAAACAAAGAGAGCAATGCAGGATTCAATGAAAAAGTACTTATTGGCTTCTCGAACGTCCTGCTTTTTGGCTCGGTTTACTTGTCTGGACTGGAGAGATAAAAGCTATGGTCATTATTTTGACTATTTGGAACAAGGATACTTGTAATATTTCATAAGTTTGGGGACAGTTGAAAGATTGAGAGTGCAAACAATTAACCAGATTAAATGGGAGAGAACAAGCTTACACCCTCATTAAGTGAGGTAAGAAGTTCTTGACCCTTTGATGACATTGCACATTTTCCAAATAGGAAATGGTAACTAAGTGATTACTGAGCTCTCAGTTATTGTGGTTGGAAGAACCACTGACCTAAGAAAACCTGATTTTAGTCCTAAGGGGTATGCAAACTTAATTATAAAGCTCTCTGAAATCTCCCAGCAAACTACGGTATTGTAAGACTGACTGGTAAAAGGTTGGCTGGGCTCTTTACTCCTAACCTCTTCAAGGCCACTCAGTCTTGAGATTGAAACACAAGAGACTTGATGCACTTCCAGACCTTTTATGCAGAACTTTAGTCCCAGTTTCTCTGTGGGGTCAGTTATCTCTGGTCATAAAACAGAGTCCAAGTAAGTGGAACTTATAAATGTCCAACCATGGAAAAGTACCTTGCTCCTTTGGGGCCTTAACAATTATAACTATGTGTCCTTTGCAACTAATGGAAAAGATCCCATGAACTACCCAAGAGGCCAATGAGATAAGGGCTTTGCTCACCTTGACTAAGGCAGAATGCAGGTACATGTTGTGTGGCATGATGACAGCTCCCACGATGCCCACAGCCTGCTGGATCTGTGGGGTACCACAGCCTGAACAGGATGGCACAAACATGCCCTTGAGCACCTTGCTCTGGCTGGGTTTCACTGTAACATACTACATGCCAACATAACAAGAATTAGTCTTTACTAGAATATGAGACCAAAGGAATAACATAACACTAGGAAACACTCAGCAGCCTAGCATATGTGCTGCTGAAGCAAGCACAACACTCAGCATCCTTTACTCCTTTCCTTCAAAACCTCTTCTTGTTCAACTAATGGGATAATGGAGGAATACCATAAAAAACCAAGCAGTATAAGGGGCTTGCTGCCAGAGGTCAGAAAACTCAAAACAGAGATATTTGGATATTTTACATTATATTTTAGATACACAAAATAGATGTATATGGCTGCTAGGACCTTATTGATAGTAGCTTCACAATAACTCCTATGAGACAGACCAAAGAATATAGAGTCAATTCTTAATTATCCACACTGTTCACCTATGTTCATCTAAAAATCACTGTTAGCCACTAGCATAAGATAACTCATTCATACAATGTCTGACAGTTAAGTTTGTGAACTTGCCACCATGTGCTTATGTTGGCAGCACTGTACAAACAAGTTGGTAAGGTATCATAACCTTGGCATATCAGTGTGTCACAGCTGTTTCTTGTTGAAGTGACAGTGTCTTGCTGAGTGGAGTTCATTATTGTTGCATGTTTTTGTGTGCTGTCACAAGAATGCTGGACCTTGATTTAGAGCAACAAACAAACATTCAATTTCTTTTTTTTTTTGGACAGAGAGAGACAGAGACAGAGAGGTAGGGAGAAGGGGCAGGGCCCAGAGCAGTCTCCATAGTTGAACATCATCAGTTTTCGACATGCTTTCACTCCACACAGGTGGGAGGGAGCCACACAGGGTAGGAGCTGGGCTGGGGGCCTCCACATGGGAGGCACGCCCCCTCCAGCCAGGGGCCAAACCAGGAGGCAAGAACCAAACTGGGGGCCTCCTGCATGGGAAGCACACCCCAGTTCAGCATATGGGTCTGCACAGGCCAGCGCTAGGATTCAAACCTCAGTCTCGGGGCTACAAAGCAAGGGCTTAACCCGCTGAGCCATCCCAGCTTTCCCTCAATTTGTTAAACTTGGCAAGAGTCGAAGTGAAATTGGAGACATGTTAGTCCAAGTTTATGGGGATAATGCCATGAAGAAAACGGCAGTGTACAAATGGATTAAACATTTTTCTGAAGGGAGAGAAAGCATCACTGATGAAGAGAGGTCAGGGTGGCCAGGAACAAGCAGAACTGAAAAAAACACTGCAAAAATTTATCAAATTGTGCATCAAAATCATCACCTGACTGTGAGAAGCATAGCAGACCAAGTAAACATCAACAGAGAAATAGGAAATTCTTCACTGAAAATTTTGGCATGAGAAAGGTGTATGCAAAAATGGTCCCAAAGATCACCAATGAACAAAGCAAAGAAGAATCATAGTTTGCCAAGATACTTTGGAGAGGCAAGACAATGTTTGGGCCCTCTTATCACTGGTGATGAAACATAGGTGTACCAATACAACTCTGAAACAAAGTATTCAAGTGCACAATGGAAGTCAGCCAATTCTCCACAACCAAAAAAGTTCCGTCAGTCTAAATCAATAGTCAAAACGATGTTGCTCACCTTTTTGATACTAGAGGGATTGTTCATTATGAATATGTACCAACTGGACAGTCACCCAAAATGACTATTTGAAAGTGCTGAATGGCTGCGTGAAAAAGTTAAGACGAAAACAACCTGAACTTTTTGCCAACTACTTATGGCTCTTGCATCACAACAATACACCAAGTCACATAGCAATATCTGTGAGAAAGTTTTTAGCCAGTAAAGAAATAACTGTACTGAAACACCCTCCTACTCACCTCATCTGGCCCCTTTATCTTCGGGTATTTTCTTTACCCGAAGATAAAGGAAATATTGGAAAGAAGACATTTTAATGACATTCAGGACATCAAGGGTAACATGCCCATGATCCTGATGGCCATTCCAGAAAAAAAAGTGTCCCAAAATTGCTTTGAAGAGTAGAGTAGGTGCTGACATCAGTGCATAGCTCCCCAAGGGGAGCACCTCAAAGGTGACCATAGTGATATCCAGCAATGAGGTAAGGTAGCAATTTTTCTAGGATGAGTTCACAAACTTAATTTTCAGACCTTGTAAATACTTTTCATACATACTTTTTCCAGGGTCAGCATTTCTCTTGGAAGCCTTAGACCAAGATAAATAATCTACTCATAGATTAGATACGTTTTTAAAAGTCTAGCCAGGCCAATAAACAGAAATCAGTTTATAACTATTGGACATGGAAAGGTGTTATTATTGCATATAATGATACTGGTCTCTAGGAGTGAGTGTCTGGGTTGTGGCACAAACCAGGAAACATCCACTATATTCTGTATGTTCATTAATTATTGCAACAGAGAAAGTTCAAGCTGCAGATATAAACCAGGATGAGCAAAAACAGAATCCCTCTAAGTTAATAGCCAAGGATCACCCTGCTACTCCCCAACCCTCTCCAAAGCTGTTCTATTATTGAGATGGCCAATTGGAACCAGGGAATCTAGCCTGGAAAGTCCTGGGAAGTCCAGTCATTTCTGACATGAGTCCTTGCAGGCCTTCCTGGAGACAAGTTTTTGCTATAGATAATGTTCTTTCAAAATTGATTCAGGGCTTAATGGGCTTTTTCTTCACATATGTAATACAATTCAACCATTCTAGCATTATACTGTGTTTTATAATAAAAGGCAAAAAAATACTGTTTTATAAAGCTCATGAATAGGGGATGCAGGAATAGCTCAGTGGTTGAGCACTTCCCTTGCAATCACAAGGCCCGGGGTTTGAGTCCTGGCCCCAGCCCGTGCAAACCCATATGCTGAACTGCGGCACAACTGGTAACTGCCAGGATGGCACAACAGTGAAGGTTCTTGCCTCCCATGTAGGAGGGCCCTGGTTTGGTTCCCACTCCATGTAGCCCCACATGAAACCATGTCACAACTAATGATGTACTACTATGGAGACTGACCTGGGCCCTCCCCTCTTCTCTCTTTCTCTCCCTCCCTCCCCTTCTCTCAAATAAAATAAATCTTAAAAAAATAAAAATATATATGGTGATGGAGAGCCAATTCTGGGTGGTGAGCATAGAATGCGATGTATAGACAATGTAATGTAGAATTGTACACCTGGAAACAATGTAATATTTATTAACCAATGTCACCCCAATAAATTTAACAATATAAATAGCTAATAAATACAAAAAAGCTCATGAACAGCCTGTAACACTTGCCTCATATCCAAATGTGAGGGCCATAACAGTGATGAGAAAGCCAAAAAATGCCTCTAGCTTCCGCAATCCTAAAGGGGAAAATGCAGTAGTGAGCTCACAGAAAGCAGATCTCCCCATTGGCCACATGATGGAAAAGTGGTTTATTTCACTGACCCCCTCCATTCTCTCTCTACTTACCATATTTGTCCAAAAAGAGAAATACAAAAGTATCTGCAATGGTGATGAGAACTCCACCCCATAGAGGAATCCTAGGTCAGAGGTAAGAAATGGAGATTAAAGAAATAAAACAGGGGAAGCCGGGATGGCTCAGTGGGTTAAGCGCTCACTTTGCAGCACCGGGGACCAAGGATCGAATCCCGGCCCCAGCCCGTGCGGACCCATATGCTGAACTGGGGAGTTCCCCAGTTCAATTCTTTCTCTGTCTCTGTATCTCTCTCTCTCTCTCTCTCTGACAAAAACAATAAAATAAATAAATAAATCTAAAAAAAAGAGAGAAAAAAAAAAAAGAAAGAAAACATTGAGAAGCACTTTCTTCCCAACAGTTCTTCATATATACATTTGGATAAGCAAGGACTTAGGGGAGAGCGGACAGAGGCAGGAGGCCAGCCAGGCCTTGGGTAGTTTAGGATCACATTACCAACTGAATTATATGTGTTCAAACTTTGATTATCCATATCGGACATATAGGATACAAAACTGAAAAGTATGGGTCTTACCCCTCCCTCAAGGGGCTCACTGTCTAGTGGGATAAACTGACATACAAATAAATTAACTGTAATACATGATAATATACAAATAAAACACATACTATATAATAGAGGTATGTGTAACCCAACATGAGACCATGGAAGATATAAAGCCTACATCTGCCAGAAGGGAGGAAGGTATTTCCAGAAAGGTTTCACAGAATACTATATAATAAATTTGAGTTGAACCGTAAAACTGAAAATGAGATAGGTTTTTGTTTTTACATTTGCTTTGAAATCTAGCAAAATATTGATTGTTCTCCAGAAAAAAAAACAACCCTCACCTTCCTATAGACAGGAGATTGATGGCAATGGCTGAGCCAATAACCTCTTGCATATCTGAGCCAATGATAGCCAACTCCACCATCAGCCATAGGATGATTCGTGGGACCTAAACACCAAACAGAGGAAAAAGAGTTGATTCTAAATTAATCATTTCTAAGAACTTCCCACACAGTCTGGAATTCACGTTTTGGAAATGACCCATAAAGTCCTTTGTAAGCCGTCAGTCTAGAGATGAAGTACCAGAACTTGGCTCCACCTGCCCCATTCATTGCACTGTGGCTACTAGCTGAAAAAGGCCAGGGTGCTGCTATGTTGCAGAGCCTATGTATGAGTCAAGGTCAGGACAGTAGATTATAATTTTTTTCTCTTTCCCTTCCATTCAAGAGAGAAACAGAATTTCCATTCATTAATTTCCACTTATTTTCTGGCCTAAAAACAAGCCTAAAAGTCTAAGAAGAAAATAAGGATGCTAAGAAGTTCAAAATAATACCCAAGAGAGAATAGAAAATATCTGCAGAAGAAAATATCTATTGTGACCATAGCTAAAGAGAAAAACAAATGTGAAAGACTGGGGCCACCCTTAAAGTAGCAATACAGAAGCAGGTGAAAAAGGACAGATATACAAAGGAACTCAGGGCAAAGTGGTTGGAATTGGGTGGTGTGTAACAAAACAGGAAACTAATCTGGTAAAACAATGTAGGTAAAAGACTAACTTAGTGATGGCACACCTAGGCCAGAAAAAGAATACTTCCAGGTACCTACTACCCCAAAATACAACTGTTAAGACATATTAAGAAAGAGAAAGCTAAAAGAAAGTATATATTAACAGGGTGTTTTGTTTTTTTGTTTTTTTTTGCCAAGCATTAAAAAAAAAAAAAAAGATAAGGATACCTTCTCATAGCCAGAAAGGAGATTAAACATTTAGGACAAACAGGAGGCAGATCAGTATCTTATCTAAAGATGAAGCTAGGTTAAAGCTGTCTTTCAGACATAGGCTCCATTACTGATTTCATTGGCAGTAAGAAAGGCCTGAAATGTCCAGAAGGAAGCTGTACAGAACAGCATAATTTCCAGGGTCAGAGTAAATTTAAAAATACTTATTAGCAAATCCAAAGATCCTGCCACATATAGTTGGCAAAGTCAAACACAAAAGAAAATACGTATAGGGGAAAGCCGGGACGGCTCAGCGGGTTGAGCGCTCGCTTTGAGGCCATGAGGACCGAGGATCGAATCCCGGCTCCGGCCCAGGCAGGACCCACGTGCTGAACTGGGGAGTTCCCACAGTTTGGTTCTCTAACTGTCTCTGTCTCTGTCTCTCTCTCTATCTGTCAAAAAGTAAAATAGAAATAACTATGCACT
>PVKE010040074.1:0-14739 GCA_004027555.1 Craseonycteris thonglongyai
TGCGGGAGGCCCCCAGTTCGGTTTCGCCCTGCGTGGCCCCTGCCCACTTGTGTGGGCAGGAAACCATGTCAGAAACTGATGACGCACAACTATGGACACTGCTCTGGGCCCTCCCTCTTTTCTCTGTCTATCTCTGTCTGTCTCTGTCTCTGCCAAAAACAATAAAATTAAATTAAAAAAAAGAAAGAAAAATGTATCTGATTCATACAAATATTTGACAGTCAAGTTGCAGCCTTCCTTAAACCTGAAAGGGAATTGATGATGTCTTTTGTTATTTTTGTTGCATAGCCTAGTCAGGCTCAGTTTCTTCTCTTTTCCTATTTGCAGGCTTTCACAGTGGTCACTGTCTTCAATTCCATGACTTTTGCTTTAAAAGTAACTCCGTTCTCAGTAAAATCCCTCTCGGAAGCATCGGTTGCTGTCGACAGGTTTAAGGTAAGTGACTCCCTTCTCCTCCATGTCAGGAGCTGTCCCAGGCAAAATTAACTATTAATTCCAATGGGCTACACAGGCTGGCTGCACTTGGGCTTTTGTTCACCTTTAGCTGTTTGCCAAGTTGGTAATATAGGGGGCAGTGGAGGAGACTGAATTAAAAGATAGAACTAGTTACTGTTTCAAATAAATGAATTTTTACCTTTCATAGACAGCCCACATAGTTCTTGGCTTCCAGGATTTTAGTGCTTCCCTTTAGATCCAGGCCTGTTTACCAGGGCCTGACGTGGGTAGATGTTGTAACTTTCTGGGTCTTTAAGTGATTAAAATATAGCAGATCAGAACTGTCACATGACTGTTAGTTCTCCTTCACTTTGATCTACCATCGCCCTCTACCCAAATGCTATCCTTGTTTTAATTGGTCAGTGTGCTAAGGCTTTTTGATACTTTCTTTTCTTTTTTATTTTTTCTGGCCTGTGGTGCCACTCGTGATGTAGGGATGGCACTGACATGTGATAGTCATAAAACTAGATCACGTTGAGAAGTATGGTTAAGTATTGGCTTTTGTTCTTAAGGTGGTTCATTGGTCATGCCTTGACTGTTCTTTGTGCTTCTAGAATAATATTCATAGATGATACAAGAGGGAGATATGTTTGGGAGGGTAGAGGGAGATAAATATTTGAAAATGGTTACAACTTCAAAAGAAAAGGAGCAACACCGGTATGGGCTGAGATTCCTTGACAAAGCCACTGCATGGAAAACAAAAGCAATGTTGGTGGCTTGAAGGCTTGAGGTTCAAGTGTTTGCGGGGTTAATATAATCACTTTAAAAGTGCAGGAGAAAACAAATTGGGTTTTCCTTGTAAGAAGAATGGAGAGTAGCTTTCCCAGATTTATTTATATTCTACTTGTTTACAGTTAACTAGGTGAATTGTGTTTAATCAATAAAGCTAGTCCTCAAGAATGCACCCCTAGCCCCAGCCTTGTCTCATGCCCACCTGGCTGCTAGAAGGCTGAGAGCCAAAGCCATACAAAAAGAAATGGTCTAGTTGTAACCAGAGCTTTGTTTTGCTGAACCCACAGTGTCCAATCATGGAAGAAAGCAAATGATTTGACTATAAATTTGTCCCCTTGTCCTTGTTAGTGAACAGATTTGTTGGCATTTTTGGTGAAGAAATAGAAGTATACAGTTTGTTCTTCCCTTGCTTCTCTGGAGCTGTCTTTGCTTACTAGTGAGGACTTATATTAGCAGGTGGCTTTTCTCATCAGAGCTCCTTCCTTGATTCAGGAAGCTTCAGAGTTAATAAGGGAAACAAAATCAGCCGTAGTTCTGTTACATGCCCCATGAGACTTTAGTTCTATTCTGTCTTTTTTCTTTTTTTAAGATTTATTTTTTTATTGCTTTTATTTACTTATTTATTTTATTTTTGACAGAAAGAGATACAGAGACAGAGAGAGAATTGAACTGTGGGAGCTCCCCAGTTCAGCATGTGGGTCCGCCTGGGCTGGAGCCGGGATTCGATCCTCTGTCCTTGGGGCTTCAATGCGAGCGCTTAACCCGCTGAGCCATCCCGGCTTTCCCTCTATTCTGTCTTATTCCTCTTGGCAATCTGCTCCTCCCCATCCTTCTTCTTCCTCTCTTCCACTTCCATTCCCCCTCCTCCTCCTCCTCCTCCTAGGAGCATGATAACCCTTAGAATGGAAGTCAGGAACCACCTGGCGACTTTTCTGATAAGATTGTCACCAGTATGAAGTTGCCAACTATTATTCACTATTT
Organism: Craseonycteris thonglongyai; assembly: GCA_004027555.1. Classification (NCBI taxonomy): domain Eukaryota; kingdom Metazoa; phylum Chordata; class Mammalia; order Chiroptera; family Craseonycteridae; genus Craseonycteris; species Craseonycteris thonglongyai. The sequence goes on from PVKE010040074.1 coordinate 2,209, forward strand.
ATCTGGAATCAAAATTTAACCGGGCATCCTGTATTTTTATCTGTCAACCCCATGAATAGTCCCGTCTTCTGCTCAACAGACACATTCTGATTTGATTCTTCCAGTGAATGAGAGTAGCATTTTGATGGTCAGTGTCCTGTGGTAAAGCTGAGGCTTATGATTTATGTATTTCTAAGATTCTGTTGTCCTGGAAGGTGCAAATCCAAGTTCACATACATTCAAGTGTGCCTCTTAGCATGTCGTAGCAGAATAACCAATGCTAAAATTCTCCCGGGAGCAGTGTGGGACTTCAGGGAGCCTGTGGGGAAGAAGTTGTGCAAACTAGAGGCATGAGCACAGTTTTAAATAATCCACTTGGGCTTAAAAGATGCGTTAGGAACTCTAGTGGTGAGAAATGATAGGAATTATGTCAGCACATGTTTTTACTTTGTGAAGGTGGTCAGAATATTTGGCATGTTAGTTATTCTTAGCTCAGTATTTCAGGAAGTTTCTAAACAAATGAAACCAACAGCTCTTTTGAGAAACTAAACCTAAGATTGATCAAGAGTGAAGATTATCTAGGAGACAGAAACATGATGCTTCTGGGAAGATTAGGGATTAAGGAATGGGTAGGAGGTGTGGTGATTTAAGGGAGGAAAAGAGCAAGCTCAGAAGTATAGGATCCAGCAAAAAAGGGCCTACTCCTGGGAAGGAGATTTTATGCTACATGTAATAGCACCTGCAAACTTTAAAATAGTGGGGGCTTCTCATTAGCTAAGTGAAGAGTTTTGACCCTAAAAGTCATCTTTTCTCTAAAGACTTTTTAATGTTTAAAAATTTTTTGAAGCATGTTTTTGGTCATATTGGGATTCCAGCTGGGACAGCATTTTATAGAAAAGATCACTGGTTTAAGAGAGTTGTCAGAAGTGGATTCAAAGTCAAGGGCACATATAAGTCCTGGGATGAGATTTATTGTGGTCAGTGTTTCAGATCTAATTTCATAAACACTTAGCTTTTCAAGCTTTCCAGTTTTCTTCCCCTAGCATAACTCACTGGGACTCTGGGAATGAGTGGGAAGTAAGCATCTTACTCTCTTCCCTGGGAGTGTTTCTGAAGGAGATGCCCTTGACTTCCACACAAGTCTGTTCCTTTGGTTGTTTGAATATGACAAGTTCCAAGGCAGGACTTTGAAGACAGGAGAACCTATTGGTAACAAGATGTATTCTATCAGCGGTAAAGCTTTAAGTACTCCTTTCTAACCTGAGCAAGCTAGAACCTAGTCACAGTCTCCCCCCAGACCTGTGCCACATTGTGGGGGAGGGAGGTGTACGTGCGTGGAGGTTCTGCAGGAGTGGTCTGGAATGGATACAGAGTGATGAGGGTCTGTATGGGAAAGCAGTATGTCCTTTGGTTTTCCTGCTTGCATTTTCCCACTGCTACTCAGCAAACTCAGGGTGAGAACAAGGGGCTGCATATGAGTTAGTTAAATGTCCCTTGGTCACATGAGACTGGTAGAAAAGGCAACATTGTTTGGCATTTAATTGGTAGTGTAGATGTTGGGCCATTGACAAGGCCCTTGTCCCTCCTGAGGGTGTCCCCACTCTCCTGTGACCTCTCACTGGCCTGAGGCTGGGCTACACTAATGAGCTGCCTTTTGCCCTTCAGCTTCCTTCCACTGTATAGCCTGATGTGTTTTGCTCCGTGAGTGTACGCCCTAGGCTTGTCTCACTGGTCTTGATCCAGTGTCTCATCTTTGCACCTCTCTCACAACTCCTATCAGAGTTTGTTTTTGATGGAAGAGGTTCACATGATAAAGAAAAAACCAACCAGTCCTCACATCAAGATAGAGATGAAAAATGCCACCTTGGCATGGGACTCCTCCCACTCCAGTATCCAGAACTCACCCAAGCTGACCCCTAAAACGAAAAAAGACAAGAGGGCTGCCAGGGGCAAGAAAGAGAAGGTGAGGCAGCTGGAGAGCACTGAGCATCAGGCGGTGCTGGCAGAGCAGAAGGGCCACCTGCTCCTGGACAGCGATGAGCGGCCCAGTCCTGAGGAGGAAGAGGCCAAGCATGTCCCCCCAGGGAGCTTCCGCTTACAGAGGACGCTGTACAGCATCACCCTGGACATCGAAGAGGTAACCCCCCTGCCTCCCCACTCCCTGCGTGTCCACCAGGTGCCTATTCTGGCAAGAACAGGCAGCTGCCATTCCTTTCAGCCCTTGAGGACTTTGTGGCTAGGAGTGATTTTGAGCAAGTCTGGCCAGTTCCACCTCTAAAAGGAATGTTTAGGCATTAAACAGTAGAAATGAGTGACAGCTGATCTCATGAGACACTAATTTTACAAGCAAGGAAATGAAGCATTCAAGTGGATTTCCCCCAAATTTTGTCCTGAGTAGATTTCTGGTTATTACAGTTGTATGTGAGCTGTAATAATTATTATAACTGTGTAAGCTTCTCATTATTACTAGGCCGTGAACCAGCACAGAACCCGGCACATAATAAGTACTCTCAGTTTTGTTATTATTGATCCTTTTGTTTTAAGTGTTTGTTTTTAATGTATGTAAAGGATCATTATGGTATATAATGTTACCCAGCCCAGGTAGTTCAGGACTAGAGTCTCAGAGGCCCTCATTTAGGGATTGGCTCCAGGTGCAAAGCTTTTAAAGTACAGAATATGAATGGGAACCAGCACCATGTTGAGGGCTATGTCATCAAGAGGGTCCCAAGTATAATAATATGTTTATTCATTTAACAGCCATTTTTTGAGTGCCAACTTTACTCCAGGCATTATTGTAGGGCTAGTATATAGCAGCGAAAAACCAAACAGACAAAAATCCCTGCCCTCTTGGAGTTTACATTCTAGACAGATAGTAAACAAGTAAAATAGAGTAGTCCCCCCTTATCCTTGGAGGATACATCCAAGACCCCCATTAAATGCCTAAAACCATGCTTAGTACTGAACCCTATATATTCTGTTTTTCCTGTATGTACATATTTATGATAAAGTGTAATTTATAAATTAGGTACTGTAAGAGGTAACAATAACCATGAGTAAAATAGAGCAACTATAGCAATATACTGTAATAAAATGTATATGAATGGGGTTTCTCTTTCTGTCCAGTAATTTTTATCTTTTTCAGTCAAACCTATTCCTGAATTTTTGTAACCATCCTTTACTTGCAGGAAATGGCTTGGTGTTTGTTACTCATCGCAAGGGATCCCCTGCTGAGGTCTTTGTTACAGGCTCAGTGCTTTCTGGAACAACACATTGCTGTCAGTCAGAATACATTTTCTGTTTGAGTCTTCCTCTCACACAAATTTAATGCCTCTTCTGTAATCACTAAGCATTATTATGCGTTGTACCTATAACATTTACATTTTTGAGGCATGAAAGCAAAACTACCGTATCATGAATTTCTCTTTTCTTCACAATTTCAAAGATGGAAGATTTGTTCTTACTGTAGATCTTAGTAACCTCATCTAACGATATTTTTCCTTCCTTGTTGAAAACTTTTAACTTTTCACTTAGAGGAAGTACTTCACAGCTTTTCTTTGGCATATCTAAATTGCCAGCATCACTACTCTTGCCCTTTGGGGCCATTCTTAAGTAAAATAAGAGTTCCTTGAACATAAGCACTATGACATGAAGATTGTCAATCTGCTAACCAAGATGGCTGATAAGTGACTAATGGATGGTGATCACATATGGAGTAGATACTCATGCCAAAGGGATGATTCATGTCTAGGGCAAGACTGAGCAAGGTGGTATGAGATTTCATCACATTATTCAGAGCAGCACACTATTTAAAACTTATGAATTGTTTATTTCTGGAATTTTCCATTTAATATTTTCAGACCACAGGTGACAGCAGGTAACTGAAACCACAGAAAGCAAAACCACAGATGGAGGGACGACTGTCTGGTGTATGTCAGCTGGTGATAAGGCTATGAAGAAAAGGAGGCAGAGTGCTGGGGCAGGGAGCAGGTGTGGTTGTAATTTAAATAGGTTGCCTGAGGGAAGGCCTCATTTAAAAAGTAATATTTGAGCAAAATCCTGAAGGAGGTGAGGGAATGAGTCATGTGGATATCTAGGGCAAGAACCTTCCAGGCAGAAGGAACAAAAGCTCAAAGACCCTGGGGCCTATTACTGGCACAGAGTGAACATGGGAGTGAGAGTAGTAGGTGCCACAGGCAGAGAGGGAGGTAGGTGCCAGAGCCTCCTGTAATGACTTTGGCTTTACTCTGAGTGGGAAGAGAAGCCATTGAGATTTTGGAACAGAAGAATGTTGTGATATGATTTATATATGAAGAGAAACATTCTAGTTTCTGGATTTGGACGAATATTTTATGGAAATGAGGAAGGAGGCAAGGAGAACAGTACACCCAGGAGAAATATTAGGGCACCTTGGACCAAGGGTGGTGGTAAGAAATACTTATCTACATAAATGGAAGTGTGGAGCTATTTGGTTCTAATATGGTGTATATCAAGTTAGCACCTGACTAGAGGTATGTTACACGGATCCAGAGCTTGGCTATAAGAAGGAACAGGAAGCTCCTAGATCTTGAAAGCTATCTATATTCAAGAGAGGGAGATGGTCCTTGGTGAAACCACCAGAAACAACTAGTGTAGTTTATCGTCAGAGGGCATTCAAGTCAGTTTTTTACTTCAGTTAACTCTTACCAACAGGCTTCATTTTTTTTTGTAAACTTTTTTTTTTTTTTAATTCACGCAAGATTTGAATTTTGCGTCTTTTTTTAAAATATATATTTATTTATTTATTTATTTTTGACAGAGAGACAGACAGAGAGAGAACTGAACTGGGGGAGCTCCCAGTTCAGCATATGGTTCCGCACGGGTCTGGGCCCGGATTCGATCCTCGGTCCCCAGCGCTGCAAAGTGAGCGCTTAACCCACTGAGCCATCCCGGCTTCCCCCAGGCTTCATTTTTAATAACCATTGTCTCGATCATTGATTGTGGCATCTCTAGCGCATTGTTAATTAGATGTTAGAGGATTAGTCCTCGTATTCAGTGGAAATTTACTCTTCTGTTTTCTATCTTTTGATCCTCATTCTGCCCTTTAGAGCCCACATTCACATGACAGAACTTCAGCTCTTTGAAGAGAGGGGAGGGGGAAGAGAAGTTAATGTTTCTTGATGTCTTCCCTTACTTAATTGTTGATATCTCCTTTAAGTTATCAGAACAAAGTTTTCTCTGTATAAACCTAACTCATCTGAGTGGAAATTGAAACTGTGATTTGGTCTCCTCAGTACCACCAGGCTGTAATTTTTCAAATGCCAGGACCATGTCAAAAACTTTGTTTGTCCAACATACTTCTATTAAGTACCAGATACTGTCCTTGGTTCTACAAAGATAATTCCTTAACCTCAAGTTTCTCAAAGCCTAGTGGGAGACAGTATTAGTTTAAGTAACAAGGCCAAGATCAAACAATTGGGAAGTGCTAGTGGAGATGGGATTCAAATCAAGTGGCATCTGCTTCCAGAATCCATGCTCCTTCTACACTACTTCTATTCATTCCTTCCTTTGCTGTGAGACTTGAGCCAATACAAGATCACTAATCAAGTGGCCCTGTTAAAATCATCTGTTGTCTTTTTTTTTTTTTTAAAGATTGATTTTATTGATTTCTGACAGAGAGCAACAGAGACAGAGACAGACAGAGAGAAGGGGGAGGGCCCAGAGCAGTCTCCATAGTCGACATTAGTTTTTCCATATGTTTCACTCCACAGGTGGGCATGGGGCTGCACTGGCAAGAACTGAACTGGGGGCACACCTCAGTTCAGCATGTGGGTCCGCATGGGCCGGGGCCGGGATTCGATCCTCGGTCCCCAGGGCTTCAAAGCGAGTGCCTAACCCGCTGAGCCATCCCAGCTTTCCCGTCATCTGTCTTCTTGAAAACTTTTAACACTGTCCATTGAGAACTTATCATTTAGCCTGAGGATATTCAGTTAGTCACAGGCTTGGTTTTCCACTTTTATGTGGGATTGATTGTATGGGTATCCTTAGATCCTTGAAAATGTTTTATAAAAAAAGTGGAAGCAACAGTACATGTCATTTTTATTGAAAATAACATATAGGCCCTGGGGGGCCAGGGGAATCATAAAATAATTTTAAGAGCCCTGTTCTCTCTTCCAAAAACAACAAAATAAATGAAAAACATTGATTATTAGCAAAGTAGGAGAGGAACTGGGTCTTTCTAAAAGTGATATTGGCTACCTTAAAAAAATGTGTGGCATGTTTAATCTTCCCAAAAGCTTATACTCCTGTGACCTCAGTGTATCTCCACAGAAACCCTATGAAGTGGGTGGCTGACAAGGGAGAAAAGAGGGAAGTGACTTGCTGGGTGATCAGGAAGACAGTTTCCATATTGCTGGACTGTAGTTGACTGTGTTTTTCCTCAAAGAAATAGGAAGTCCCTAGAGATGAGTGATCAGTAGTCCTCTAATGACCTTCCCTCTTGCTCTGTGCTTTTTCCAGGGTAAACTGGTTGGAATCTGTGGCAGTGTGGGAAGTGGAAAAACCTCTCTAATTTCAGCTATTTTAGGCCAGGTAAGATTTTGTTATTGCCCTTGTCATTTTCTGCTTCTTTCTCTGGACTCTGCTTAGCAAAGGAAAAATTAACTTATTTCCTAGAGAGAGTCAGGAAATGTGGAAACAAAATGAACCTTTCATCTGTATTCCCACCTCTTAATAGCACTGCATCCAGAAGGAGGTGTAGTGGACACCTGTGTGTGTGTACACTATGTATATACATTGTGTGTTAAGGACAGGCTTGTATGTGCAAGTATGACATAGACTGGTTAATGAAACTGTTCCAAGCTATAGCATCTCTACTAGGCTAACCAGATGTACCATTTTAAAAGGGACAGAAAACAACCACAGGGTCCTGTTTCAAATGGTATGTATAGTCAGCCTGCTGACACCTTGAATTTAGCCCACTGAGACTAGTCTGACTAGATGTGCCATTTAAAACAGGACAGTAACAATGTTTTCTGTCCTGTTTAAAACAAGATGTCTGGTCAGCCTATATGCTAACCCAAGAGAAATTGTCAACAGCCAGTCCCAAAAAGAACCACGAAAGAGGATAAAATGGATAAATCAGTTCATATCAATCACTGTGACTGAAAACACAATTCAAAGCACATGGCTTATCATGTCTCTTCATGTTGGAGGGGAGGGCCCCCCGTTATTGTATGGATACTCTATAATAGTTGATTTTCCCTTTGGTCCTCATTTTACAGAAGCAGGTGTTCTAGCCAACAGCCTGAGTCATTCTGTAATAAGTTGACCTGTCCTCACATTGAGGCAGGAACTAGCTCTAAATCCTATAGCATCCTCCCCAGGGAATTCTGGAAGGGCCTTCCACTTGTGCTTCCCTTAATTAAAACAGTTTGCAATTAGGAAGAAAGGATATAAAGTAGCTCATAGGTTACTGAATGAAGTGTTTGTTCATTCAAGTCATGGGTTGTGCTAGGCTCCATCACACATAAGCAAGGAGAATTTAGATTTTCTTTGCTGGTATATCTCTCTGTGGAACAAGTGAGGTATGGATTTGGGTCCAAAAAGTATCTGCAGAAATTACCAAAATGTTTAACTGCACTGTGGAATGTCAGGGGTTCCAGTGGCATTCTGGTGCCATTGGAAGGTGTCTGTCTCCCTAGATGACACTTCTAGAGGGCAGCATTGCAGTCAGTGGAACCTTCGCTTATGTGGCCCAGCAGGCCTGGATCCTCAATGCTACTCTGAGAGACAACATCCTCTTTGGGAAGGAATATGATGAAGAAAGGCAAGGAATGTTTACTTTCTGTCATGTTTCCTGTCTTAGCCCTATGAGATGCAAGGCAGCCCAAGTCAGCATGCTTTACTCCAGTCATGTCCCTGATGCTGGGTCTCTTTATGTCCTTCAGATACAACTCTGTGCTGAACAACTGCTGCCTGAGACCTGACCTGGCCATTCTTCCCAACAGTGACCTGACTGAGGTATAAGCCTTCTGGTCCTGATGGCGAGTGTATTTAGCAGAAAGGACTCTGGAAGTTGAGTGGCAGGGCTATGCCAGAACCACCTCCTCAGAGTGCATCTTAAATGTATGGGAGAAAAACCAGTACAGCCAGTTTCATTTTCACAGGGACTTGATGCTAGGAAAGCACTTGTGCCTTAGGGCGAGGATAGCAACACTACCTATTTTAGGCATATAAATATTTCATATGTCAGGTGGATTTTAAGCAAAATCTAGTTGGTTCAGAGTTAAAGTTTCTTATACTATTTATTTTTGAAACCGTAAGTCAAGCATGCTCACATTGAGTTTCTTCCCTGAACCTCATTCTGCCAACTTCCTCACTGAGTTTTCTGGGTTTCTGTAGATTGGCGAGCGAGGAGCCAACCTGAGTGGTGGGCAGCGCCAAAGGATCAGCCTTGCCCGGGCCTTGTATAGTGACCGGGACATCTACATCCTGGATGACCCCCTCAGTGCCTTAGATGCCCATGTGGGCAACCACATCTTCAACAGTGCTATCCAGAAGCACCTCAAGTCCAAGACCGTTCTGTTTGTTACCCACCAATTACAGGTATGGTGCTTTCTTCCCCGGGCTGTCCACTGTGACTTGAGAAGTCAGACAGGGAGGTGGGCTTGTCCTGGTCCTTCATGGGTTCCTAGAGGTTCCTGGAAACATCAGTGTTCATTTTCTCAGCAAGTAGCTGTGTACCACTTGGCACTTGTACCAGTAAAGCTCATTATACCAATGTACCAGATGGCCATCTGAACCAGAGATCCTTGGAGCTTGTTAGCTTCCACACATAAATCAGTAAGTAAAAGGGGTAGACTGAAAATGGATATGAGATAGTTTGGAAAACGTTATGTTAATCTATAATCAAGTGGGAACTGTGTAGTGAAAATAAGGTCTTCTCCCTCCATTATTCCATGATAATTAGCTACTTTGGAGAGCAGCTCAAGGATTGTTGTTATCTGTTTTGCATATGTTTTCAAGTTCAGAGGGTCAATCTTCCATTCTGCCACAAAAAGTTAGTAGTATACGTACTTCTGAGTATAGTGTTTGTGAAAGGGTGTGAAGTTTAATGCAAGGCTCCCATGGTTCCACCAGCAGATTTATGTAAAAAACTGGAGGAACTGCTCCTGGAACTACATCTCAAGACACAATAAACTGAAGCAGAGGCTGTCAGTCTTGGCACTATTGACATTTTGCCGCAGATAGCTCCTTGTTGTAGGGGGCTAGCCCAGACATCCCGGGCCTCTATCCACTAGATGGCAATAGCACCCCTCCCCCGATTGTAACAACCAGCCATGTCTCCAGATATTGCCAGATGCCTCCTGGGGCACAGTCACTTGCAGATGAGAACTGCTGAAGTAAGGTATGGGTAACTGGATGCATTTGTACAAATACCAGCAACAATGTGTTATCTCTGCCTTTGTCTCTAGTACTTGTCTGATTGTGATGAAGTGATCTTCATGAAAGAGGGCTGTATTACAGAAAGAGGTACCCATGAGGAACTGATGAATCTAAGTGGTGATTATGCTACCATTTTTAATAACCTGTTGCTGGGAGAGACACCCCCAGTTGAGGTAAGATTCGTGTGGCCTTTGCGTGCGTCTCCTTTCTAGCAATGGAGATGTGACCATAGTGAGTGATGGTGAAATCTCAGCTGAATCCCCTGTCTGTGTGTTATTGGCAGAGCCCTGTTTTCTGGTGACCTGACTGCCCTGCTTCATTAGTTCACATACTGGTTCTATTCTAGATCAGGATTGTGAGGCTGGTGAGATGAGGACTTATTAATAAGGAAGTGACAGGAAAAAGGATATGGGTTCAGTGTGTTGTCAACATAAACACCCAAACTTACAAAGAACTATTACAAAAATTTATTTGAGCCAAACTGATAACATTGTTGGGAAGCAAGATTTCGGATGCTCTGGAGGATGCAAGTTTTTCAGTTTCATTTATACATTTGGAATTAAGGAGGGGACAGACTAAGGAAGATTACATGGAGGTGGGAGAAAGCAAGGTAAGGATTGGACTATAGGATAGTTAACAAGCGTATGTGTTCTCTTGAGGGTGGTTATGCTTTTGAGAGGTCTGGAAAAGATGATTACTCTGGGATTTCAAAGGTGTGTTAAACCTAAATGCACAAAAACAGTGGACAGGGCTTGCTTACAGCAAAGATAAGCCTTTTACTAAAGAAGTTAATAGGCCTGGGGCATGACCTGCCCAGTTAGGAATTTATGACCAGAGCACCTTCATAACTTCTCCCTCTGTCATTCCATGATAAGCAGCCACTTTGGGGAGCAACTCAAGAATGTTGCTGTCTGCTTTGCAGGTTACTTTCAGTTAGATTTATTACAGCTTCTCCTTTTTGTTCATGGTATTGTTCAGTCATAGCTTAGTTTCAAAGTCTCCTTCAATCCTGATTCAAGCATATGAAGCTCCTTTTTTAATAAACAAGTGAGTAAGGAGCCAAGGAAGAGAAATTAAATATTGCATATGTTAAAGTGATCCATGGTGTCTCAGCTACTGACTTGGCACTCATTAACTAACACCCATTATGTCCCAATTACTGGATTGGGCACTTTGCTCTGTGGCAAAATATGATTATCGCTCACTTTTTTAGCTGAGGAAATGGAAGCTCAGAAAAGTTAAGCAGCTTGCTAATATTAAAGAACAAAATTCAGCTGAGTAAATTTGAAGATCTAATTGGCTTTATTAAGCCCATTTATTTATTTATGAATCAGGCAGCATCTCATTTATCAAATAGAAGGGAGCTCCGAGGAGCTGCACAAAATGGGAGGCTATTATAGGCAGAAAGAGGGTGGGGCAGGAGGTTAAAAGAGTGGATTATTTCAGGCAAAGTCACTGGTCCTTAGGAGTAGACAGTGATTTTACCAGGCAGGTTACCTCCTAGTGTTGATCAGGAAATTCCAGGCTGAGTGGGTTAGAATTACAGTCCTAAGAGAGGCTGACACTGCATTTAGGTTAAGTACTAAGTGTCAGTATGGCTTAGCAAAAGTGACTCCATTTTGGGTCTGTTGTTTCTTTTTAACATTAACAAGGGCACTTTGACTCCAAAGTGCTCTTTCTGCCCTGCCGCCCTGCCTCCTGTGGCAACACAGGAAGATGGCAGCTTTCCACGGCTTTACTCTGGGCTTTGAATGAAGCAAACACAAGGGCATACTTACTTAGAGCTAGCCAAAGAGCTTGTTTTTTCCTCTTCTTGCCAACCTGCTCTTGTATGAACTCATTATTCTGTGGTCACCTTGGGTCCTAGGGTGCACTCAGGCTGAGCTAAAATGACTTCTTTGCTACCAGGTAATTTTGATATCTGAGAGGGATAAAAGCAGAAAGTTATTGGGACCTTTTCTGGGAGTCTTTGGGTATCATCCTGTGTGGTTTCAGGTACAGGACAACACACTGTTCATAACTAATGTGCTTTTGGCCTTTTGGGATAACTCACATATTCCAAGTGTCATCATTACGTTCCATAGAGACAGACATCCTGATGCAGATTTGGATTTATGATCTCTCTCCCTATAACTCTCAGTACTCTTCAGATTATTTCCTCCTCATTATAGACATTGAGGGAAAAAGGAGAGGGAGAGAAGCTAAGATGAAATGTCCAAGGAATAAAAGATTTTAAAAGTCAGTAAGTTCAGTGGAGGAGTATACTTTCAGTTTGTCACCTAACTTTCCTGAGCTCAGTTTCTTCATCTTACAAATGAGGATGGTACCTGCCTCTTAGAGTTGTTGCATCAATTAAACGAAATAATATGTAATGTACTTATCCTAGTAAGTAGTTAGCAAATGGTAATTTTCTCTGTAGACAGTGCATTTATTCATGCATTGCAGTAAATAAAAAAATTAGGGTCCTATCTTATGTTCCAGATGTGGCTCTAAATGTTATATTATTTTCTGACATTTTTCACTGTCAAATTAAAAACTAGTTGGACGGCAAATTGGGGTCATGAGGCTGACTATGACATAGAATTAAAGGTAGTAAACCTGGTACCCAACCCCCGGTCCCTGGACTGGTACCGGTCCGTGGCCTGTTAGGGACCAGGCCATACAGCCTGGGAGGTGAGCAGTGGGGGAGTGAGTGAAGCTTCGTCTGTATTTACACCTGCTCCCCATCGCTTGCATTGCCACTTGGGCTCCAGCTCTTGTCAGATCAACAGTGGTGTTATATTCTCACAGGAGCACAAGCCCTATTGTGAACTGCATGTGTGCATTCCCTCACCTTCTCCCGCAGCCGGAAAAATTGTCTTCCACGAAATGGGTCTTTGGTGCCAAAAAGGTTGTGGACCACTGTAATAAACTATATTAAGAGAATTTCCTGGGAAAGCCGGGACGGCTCAGCGGGTTGAGCGCTCGCTTTGAGGCCCCGAGGACCGAGGATCGAATCCCGGCTCCGGCCCAGGCGGACCCACATGCTGAACTGGGGGAGTTCCCACAGTTCGGTTCTCTAGCTGTCTCTGTCTCTGTCTCTCTCTCTATCTGTCAAAAGTAAAATAAAAATAAATATGCACTGAAGAT
>PVKE010040075.1:0-14738 GCA_004027555.1 Craseonycteris thonglongyai
TCATCAGCCAATGACACTGATTCTTTTATTTGTCCTCAAGAAGTAATCCTACATAATCACAAAGACTGAAGTCCAGATTTTTATTCTACAAGGTTCCATGGGCCACATTTAAGATTATGTACAGTCAGAATGGGTTCCGAGAGAGAGAGAGAGAGAGAGAGAGAGAGAGAGAGAGAGAGAGAGAGAGAGAGAGAGAGATTGAAGACAGAAAGTTGGTTTCATAAGACCAGATACCATACCCTAAAAGTCACACTCGATACAGCTAGACAATTCCCCCTCAGGGCATCCAACACTTTTTTAAATGCTTCTAGGTAGTTCTGAAAAATGGCCCCAGATCAGCAAATTGAACTAAGAAAAAATTAAGTTTCTCATATATTCCCTAAACAGAGATGGAAAAATAACATGTGGAAAATTCCATGTGTGAAACAAGTAGAAAAGAGTCTACTATTAAAAAGCAAAAATAAAGTTCTCCGGGCTTTAATTAAACAAGATATCAAGCCAAAAACGTGAGTAAACTACAGACTTCAAGTATGCCTCAAAAGAAATCCAGACGTTGTAACAGATGTGGACAAATCTCCCTGCAGCTTCAGATCCCGACAAACCGGCTGTGCGCAGAGCTGGCACCGTGTCACGCCTGGTGCTAAAGATGGGCTACGCCAGTGGTTTGCCTTCCAAAGTCCTAACTGTAACTTAACTGGGGGAACCAGAGCGAAGACCAGCAGATGGGCAGAACGGGGTGCACGGGTGCCCTCAGCTTGGTTGAAGAGCATTCTTATCGGATACAGGGTTGCCTGCTTGCTCCTTGGGGGACCCAGTGGGCAGTTTGAGGAACTTATCTGCCGTAGAGCACCCTTTCATATGTGTTCCAGATACAGCGGTTGTCTTCTACCAGGAAGTGTTGACAACCCAAAGCATTTCCTCTGACTTCTCCCCGGGAGCCGTCAGCCATTGAATTTGGAAATAAAAAAGAATGGAGAATATCATTCCTGCAGAATGCACTCGACTCGAGCAACACTCAAGTCCCCCGGGGTTCTAGGCAGATGCCATGAGCAGTGACCTTGTGCTGGTCCTCTCTGTCTGGACCAGATGGGGTTAGAATGAACTTGATGGAATCCAATGACTAGGACCCCCGGGAAAGCAGAGCACTTCCATCCCTAGAGTCTCAGGACAATGCGGCTTCCTGCTCCCACCCTGTTTCCCTTGTGCTCTGATGAGCATGTTCATAAGGAAGCGGCCGTCTGCTCTGGCTCCGGGCAGCTGCCTGTTTCCTCCTCCTCGTGAGAATGGGGCTGTTGTCACAGAAAAGAACAGAAATGGGCTTGGGGGTCAGGTGATGTTCACAAGTCTGGTGACTTTTTCTACACAATGTTTTTTTTGAAACTCCTTTAAAAGGAGTCTGTCTGGTCTGCTTGTGCATTTTCCTGTTCTTTAATGTTTCTGTGCAGATGGAAGGGAACAGAGGCATTGCCAAGATTGTCCAGGAAGACTCTGTGTCACTCCGGAAACTATGTGTGATGAACAGGCCACCTTAGCTCTCAGGAAGTCCTTCCCCATATGAACCAGAATCCCTCCTGTTCTTGTCTAAGCTGTTACGACCGTCATATTAAGTGAAATATATCAGATGGAAAAAATCAAGAAACTTATGACTTCACTTATAGGTGGAAAATGAAACTGAAAGTAACAAAGAAACAAAGAAACCCCTGGCTACAGTCAACAGTTTAGTGGTTACCTGAGGGTAAGGGGGGACAGGGAGGTGGGGGCCCAGGAGGAGGCATCAAATACATGGTGATGGAAAGAGAACTACTGGGTGGTGAGCACGTAATGCAACACCTAAGACAATGTAATGTAGAATTGTACAGCTGGTAATTTTTACCAACCAATGTCACCCCAATAAATTTAATAATTTAAAACAATTAAAATAAAGCATTCTTGGAAAAAGAAAAAAAAATGTCCATAGTGAATATCAGGTGAAAAAGCAATGCATTTCTATAGCTCTTCTTTTTTTTTTCTCAGTAACTAGTCTTCTAATTTCTTCCTTTTTTTATTTGTCAACTACAGGTGACATTTAATATTATTTTATTTTATTTTTTGTTATTAATTTTTTTATTGTTTTTGACAAAGGAAGAGAGAGATTGAGAGACAGAGAGAAGGGGGAGGGCCCAGAGCAGTCTCCATAGTTGTATGTCATTAGCTTTCTACACAGTTGTCACTCCACAGGCGGATGCAGGGCTGTGCAGGGCAGAACCCGGCCGGGGCCTCCTGCAAGTGAGGCTTGCCCTGGTGAGAACCGAACTGGGGACACACCCCCCAGTTCAGTACATGGGTCCACATAGGCCGGGACCGGGATTCAATCCTTGGATACCGGAGCTGGAAGACGAGCACTCAATCCACTGAGCCATCCCAGGATCCCCAATAATATTTTATATTCCAGATGTACAGCATAGTGGTTAGACATTTGTATAACCCCAGATCAGTAGTGTATTCATCTGACACTGTACATAGTTATTACAATATCATTGACTATAATTCATATGCTGCACTTTACATTGCCATGACTACTTTGTAACTTCTAATTTGTACTTCTTAATCCTTTTCCTTTTATCATCCACCCCCTAATGCCCCTCGCCTCTGGAAACCACCAAAACATTCTCTGTATTTATTAGTCCGTGTCTATTTTGTTTGTTCATTTATTTTGTTCTTTAGATTCCATATAGAAGTAAGATCATGTGGTATATGTCTTTCTCTGTTTGACTTATTTCACTTAACATAACACCATCTGGTCTATCCATGTAGTTACAAAAGGTAAGATTTCATTCTTTTTTATGGCCAAGTAGTATTCCATTGTGTATGTGTACCACACCTTCTTTATCCAGCCATCTACTGATGGATGCTTATATTGCTTCTATATCTGGGCTAGTGTAAAGAATGCTGCAATAAACATAGGGGAGCATATATCTTTTCATATTAGTGTTTTGGATTTCTTTGGATAAATACCCTGATGTAGAATTGCTGGGTCATCTGGTAGTTCAATTTTTAATTTTTTGAGGAACCCCAGAGTGTCTTCCACAGTGGTTGCACCAATTTGCAATCTGACCAACAGTGCGTGAGGGTTCCCTTTTACACACATCCTTGCCCACCTTTCTCATCCATTCCCCAAAGACAGAATTCAGACAGATGAAAACCAGAAAGCACCACAGATTCCAATGGGAGCTGGGACAGGAAAACGGCATCAGAAGATGCTTAGAGCCACTGCATTCTCTTTGTTAGCTGGGGGTGTTGAATTAAACAGCGGAGGAGGTGCGCTCACCCACATCTTGTTCGGTGGGTCTCAGGAAATCTAAGCCCTAAACTCCAGTGATCTCTTTGAAAGATTGTTCAGGGTTTTGAGAGAGAAACAGCCTTTCTCCGGCATAGCTACACGTCCTTCCTGATGGTAACGGCTGGGTTTAAGTATGAAATATCACTTTCATGTCCTTTGTCCTTCGAGGACACAGTGTTTGTCGACCTACACAGCTTTCAGTGAACTCCAAGCTGAGTGAGACCCAAGCAAGTGAAAACTGCAAACACAGCGGTTCCCATTCCATGAGGTGCCTGCTCTCTCCCTGCAGTGATAATAACCAAATATAAAATATTTAAATGGCTAGAAACTGTATCAGTTAAAATTGTTTCCATTCCAACTGAGCTCAGACAGCTTGCATTCTTTGACCCAATACCTTTTGATGTTTGATATACTTTCTTAATTAAAAAGGGCACAATTATTTTTTTAAAAGCACGATTCATTGTAATGTGTTTCTTAAAGTGCAAAATAAAAAGAAAGGCTGAGGTAGAGTTCTTTTGTAAGATGTCAACTCTATGTATCACTGCTTCATGATTTTGGTAACATAAAAAGCCCTCAATGAAAGGGACCCTTTTTAATGCTAACATTGACCTTGGTTTTTGTCTCTAGGACATGCTGACCACTTAAGGGGCATAGTAAACAGGTAAAAGCACTAAGAAAGGATGGTACAAACTGAATTCTGAACACAGGTTATATCCAGAATCTAATGCGGCCTTGTAGAAAAGTGAATCAGGTCAGCCGTTTTCTCCCTCGGTATTCTCCAATAGCTTCGCGTTGCATTTAGAACAAATCCACGAATGGATGGTGGACCGCAGGGGCAACCCAAGCAGACCCTGTTGTTTTCCTCTTTCCCTCTTGCACTTCCCTCGCCTTGTTGACTCTCTCTGTTACCTGGGAAATGAGATGATTCCACCCCAAAACCTTTGCTCTTTCTGTTCCCTTTGACAAGAACATCTTCCTCAGACATATTTGTGTGTTTTTGGTTCTTTCTCTTCCTTTCCGTTGTGCTCCAAAGTCATCTCTTTGGAAATGTTTTCTCTGACCACCCAATCTTTTCCTTTGCCACCTTCCAAAGCCAGCTCTTTGTCATGTCTCCTTGTTTACCTACTTCACCCCTGCAGCACTCATGACACCCTCAGAAAGAGTCTTTCACCATCCTTCATGCAGTCCACACAGGCTTCCCCAAGCTGAAACACTGGCTCACAGAGGGCGAGGACTTCAGCTGCTTTGCTTACCATGAAGCTTTAGAACCAGGAACAACGCCTATATAACCTGTGTCCACTAGGTGCTTGTCGAATTTGCTGGCACATTCTTGAGTAGCAACACAAGCCTAGGATGAAACCAGCCTTGCCCTCACGATGCCCCTGAAGAGCATGCTGGTTCTATTTGGTGCTTGGCTCACCCCCTTGAGGACTCAGGATTCACCAGGCCCAACACCTGGGTCACCGGATCCCATGCTGTGTGAACGTCCCAGATTCCAGCAGAAGGTGTGTTTTAGATAATAATAGAATTCCCTTTGAAGGTCCCCAAGAAACCATCCTAGGAGTGGTTCTAAAATTGCCTGAAAATAATAGAAATATGAGTGGTATTCAGACATTAAAATAATACTACTTACCATCAGTGTAGCATGAGCTTCGAATTGCATTTCTGGCCATTAATCTGAGTTTATTTTACTGGTTTCCTCAATCCCGTGTCTCCTTCTGACCAATGGTCAGTGACAGAAGGGCAGGTGGGACCTTTACTAGCAATGGCTTTAGGTGCCCGGAGACCACAGGGCAAGACCATGCGTTGGAAAAGAGTATCCTGTCCCGACGGCCAAGGGCTGGCCCGTGGCGCCTCCACTTCCTAGCTGGTGGCTTTGGGCACGCCCCTTATCCTCTCCCTCAGCTTTTTCATCTGTAAGACGTGCACTAATAACAGTGCAGCGGCTTCTTAGGGGCGCTGTAAAGAGCGGGTGGATCGATGCACGGACGCGTATAGCACTGAGAACGTTAGACACTGTGCCAGGCACAGTAAGTGCCGTGGTATCTAGCATGCCTGCCCTTAAGGCACTGCCTGTCTAGGAAGGAAAAACAGGACACACAGATGAAAAGGCAATTAATGGTGGCACATAGGATAAGTGCCAAAATGAATGCTGGTGAATAGCAAGAGCATGGCATGACAAAGAAAAAGAGAGAGCATTTTGAGCCTGGATGCTTAAAAAAGACCTTCGTTAAGCTAAACTTAAGCTAACATGCTGAGATGTGAACATTCACCTGTCCCTCATTTGGAGACTATTGATTGCGTTGGAATAAAGTCTTCAAACTTTTGATTCTAAAGTCCCCGCCTGACACTTGTGGTCACTTAAGCTACTAAAATGAGGTTGCGGGGGAAGCCGGGATGGCTCAGTGGGTTAAGCGCTTGCTTTGCAGCCCCAGGGACCGAGGATCAAATCCCAGTCCCGGCCCGTGCGAACCCATATGCTGAGCTGGGGAGTGCCCCCAGTTCAGTTCTCACCGGGGTGAAGACCCCGGCCCAGTTCCTGCCCTGTGCAGCCCCGCGCCCACCTGTGGAATGAAACTATGTGGAAAAACCAATGATGTGCAACTATGGAGACTGTTCTGGGCCCTCCCCCTTCTCTCTGTCTCTCTCTGTCTCTGTCAAAAACAATAAAAATGAAAAAAAAACAAACAAATAAAAAAAAAAAAAGGAGGTTGGCTAGATAGCCCCACTCCCTTCCCCGGCCCAGGGCACCGTCACAAAACACAGAACCCGAGAGGTGAGGTCACACTGTTATTGCTGCTTTGATTGAGGTTTTTAAGTTTGTTTCAAGCTCAACATTTGATAGATGTAAACACCGTTGAGAGAAGAGCAATCTTTTTTCTGTCAGCTAGCTAGCGGAAATCTGACAATTTTGGTTTTCTTTCTTCCTTCCTTCCTTCCTTCCTTCCTTCCTTCCTTCCTTCCTTCCTTCCTTTCTTTCTTTTTTTATTGTTTTTGAAAGAGAGAGAGAGAGAGAGAGAGAGAGAGAGAGATACAGAGACAGAGAGAAGGGGAGGGCCCAGAACAGTCTCCATAGCTGCACATCATTGGTTTTTCCACATAGTTTCATTCCACAGGTGGGCTCGGGGCTGCACAGGGAAGGAACTGGGCTGGGGTCTTGCCCCAGTGAGAACCAAACCGGGGGAACTCCCCAGTTCAGCATATGGGTCCCCACCAGCCAGGGCCGGGATGCGATCCTCGGTCCCCGGGGCTGCAAAGTGAGTGCTTAACCCACTGAGCCATCCCGGCTTCTCCAATTTTGGTTTTCTTATTACAGTGTCTGGAACTTTTGGTGTTGGCTTTTGCAAAATAAATTTGTGTATTTGATTTTTGCTCTCTTGACCAGAAAAGGACCAACAAGGTAACACCTTGAAGGAGAGCTCTGATTTGTGCAAGCCATCCCCATGGAATCTTGGGGTGCCCCTTACCTTTACCCCACCCCCCACCCTGCTTTCCTCCTTCTGGCTCTGACAGGGAGCCTGCCTTTCCCCATCTTGGTGGCAGCTGCCCCCCCCCGGGGGGTCCCCACTGCTGGACGGCAGAGGGTCACAGGCTGGGAGGAACCCACTCTTCTGAATTCTCAATTTTAAATCAGAGAGAACCTCCAACTGCCAGCTTCCTGGCTGTGGAGTCAGTCTCAGGCATTTCACAGAGGGTTTGGGGGGACATTGGGGGGCTGTCCTTTTGCTGTTGGGAGACAAGAGCCACAGGGGTTTGCCAGACAATGATATCTGACAGCATTGATAAAAAAAATCACTGTGAATGTTTAAATTTAAAAAATGTATTATGGTAAAAGACATACTACCATGAATCCCCCTCAGTAGACTCCTCCTCTCTTCCAACACACTTAGCCCGTCTTTCTCGCCACTTTCTGAAGCTGTTCTGGAAGTCCTTTCTTGTGAGTGTCTTTAGTTGCGCTGTCGTGGCTGCCAAGACATGGTCTCGTTTCATGGTCATTTTGACTTTGGGGAAGAGCCAAAAGTCACACGTGCCAGACCTGGTGAACAAGGTTGATGAGGACACACCATAATGTTTTTATTTGACAGAAATTACTGTATCAGAAGCCATACATGACATGGAGTGTTGTCATGATGGAAGACGAAATCATTTGCCCATTTCTCACATATATACGAGGGCTGTCCGGAAAGTATCCAGCCGTGTAATATGAAAAATAGAGGCATTTGTAGCTGGATGTTTTTCCCCCAGACAGCCCTCATGTGTGTGTGTGTGTGTGTGTGTGTGTGCATGTGTGCTCGCGCAAGTGTGTGTGTGTGTTGTCCAAATGTTGAATTGTTCACTGTTCTATTAAGGCATCTGATAAGATGGTGCCTCAGAGGGAAAATGAAAGATTGTTTCTTCTTATGGGCTGTTTCCATGGTAGCTTAATATCCACAGGCAGCACCCTAATGATGAGCTATTTCTTTTTAGCTAAAACACATTGTAGGGAGCAGATTAATAATATAACTTGCATAGCAAACCATCAGGTTAATTTTTCTTTTGTTTAATCTCAGATGTGAACACACACTGATATGTGTGATAATTTCTCTTAACGTCGAACTCACTCAATTTAGCTTTCTTCAGAGTTAAGGAAGGGAGGGAAAAGATGAATACATTGACTCTCAGAGACCCCTCAGGCAAAATATGTAGGTGCCATCTCAGATGCCACCCGAGAGGGAGGGTTTTCATCAGAAAGTCCCTTTTTAAAACTGCCAGACCAACCACTCTAGCATCTGTGTTATGTCAGGTGTGATTGGACCGGTGGCACATCGTGAGCTGGGTCTCAGAAATGATATTACAGAATGACTTAACTGCAAGGGCTTCTGGGAGGAAGTGTGTCTGGCATAACGAGAAACATCTTCCCTGAGCTCTGTGGTTTCTTCCATTTTGACCAGCTAGCCTCAGAGCCTTGAGGTTGAGGGTGTCCTCCTGCGGCCAAGGGCCTGTAAGGGAATCATCTACGGGGGTGGGAGGGCTGGGTGACCGGGTCACAATAGACTGGAGCCTGGGGAAAGGCTATGTGGGCTGTGCGGCTAAGGGGCTAAGGCATTCTCCCCCAGGAACCCTGACTACAGTTAGCGTAAGAGGGAAAATCTCCGCTTTTCACGCTGCTTGCACATTCCTAGCATGCCTTCCTCCTCCTCCTCCCAAGTTCTGTTCCCCAGGCAAGTCCTGACACAGGAGAGACCCTCTAACCTACACAGTATCTACAAAGAAAAATAATCAAGAGACATAGTCTACATGTTCACATGGTAGAAAAATTTAAATCCTCCAAATGTATAGGAATCAGATTATCATCTTTCATTGAAAGATTTTCAGGCTACATATCCATCAGGTACAAAGGCTACAAAGATAACAAACAATAGATAAAATTATAATAAATCACTAAGATATCTTTCATCTTCCACCTTAGAACTGCTAATATGTGATATTGAAAAACAAACAAATGAAAACCTGCAGCTATTTTCTTAGTGACCAAAAATATGTATCATGTGTGTGTGTGTGTGTGTGTGTGTGTGTGTGTGTATAATCAGCTCATGGAAAAAGTTGGAGAATAGAAAATGTAATATTATATTAGCAGATTTATTTACATCACAATCCTGTTCAATTCCATTTAAATTCAAAAGTAAACCCACAGAGAAATTTGTTAAGTAATGTTTTAATTGTACCAAAGGATGTTAAAAAAATTATTAAAATTAAATTGAGGATATTTTTATAGTTTGGAGAAAAAGATGTGCCAAGATATTTTGGGTAAAAATAGCTTCAGGTGGCTACCAGGTGGATAGTAAAAAAGAAAAAGTGGTGGTATATCTGACAGAAGGGAAAAGACTGATGTGTTTATGGAAGAGAGAACAGACATTTTTTTATTCAGCTATAACTAACATATGGCATTATATTAGCTTTAGGCATACACCATGATGATTTGATATTTATATAGATTGAGAAGTTATCACCTCAATAAGTCTAGTTAATATCATCACGAAGTTACAATGTTTTTTTCTTATGATGAGAACCTTTTAGATGTACTCTCTTAGCAACTTATAAATATACAACACAGTATCATTAACTATAGTCACTGTGATATACATTACATCCCAGGACTTATTTATTTTATAACTAGAAGTTTGTACTTCCTGACCCCTTTACCCATTATGCCCACCCCCGAAACCCTGCCTCTTGGAGTGACCAATCCATACTCTGTACCTATGAGCTCATAATTTTATCTGCTGGATTTTTAGATTTCACATATAAGTGGGATCATTTGGTATTTGTCTTTCTCTGTCTGATTTATTTCAGTTAGCATAATGCCTGCAAGGTCCGTCTATGTTGTCACAAATGGTAAGACTTCCTTTTTATGGCTAAATAATACTCCATTGTATATATGTACCACATTTTCTTTATTCACTCATCCATAGATGGACAACTAGGTCGCTTCCATGTCTTGACTATTGTGAATAATTCTGCAATGACCATGGAGGTGCATGCTTTTGTGTTTTTTTTAAAGATATATTTTATTGTTTTTGACTGACAGAGAGAAAGAGATAGAGAGAAGGGGGAGGTTCCAGAGCAGTCTCCATAGTTGTACATCATCAGTTTTCGACATGGTTTTGTTCTACACAGGTGAGCAGGGGCCACGCAGGATAAGAACTGGGCTGGGGGCCTCCCACGTGGGAAGCACAACCTAGTTCAGCATATGGGTCTGCATGGACCGGAGCCGGGATTTGATCCTTGGTCCCGGGGGCTGCAAAGTGAGCTCTGAACCTGCTGAGTCATCCCGGCTTCCCTGTAGGTGCATGGTTTTAAAGTTAGTGCTTTTGTTTCTTTCAGATAAACACCCAAAAGTGGAATTGCCGGGTCATAAAGTAATTCAATGTTTAGTTTTTTGAGGAACCTCCAAACTGTTTTCCATTGAGGCTGCACCATTTTACATTCCCACCAACAGTGTACGGGGGCTCCTTTTTCTCCGCATCCTCCAACACTCATTATTGCTTGTGTTTTAAATAATAACCATTGTAACAGGTGGGGTTGGGGAGGGGGGTGATATCTCCTTGTGGTTTTGATTTGCTTCCTAGATGATTAGTAATGCTGAGCATCTTTAGAAAAATATCTATTTGGATCCTGTGCTCATTTAAAAAATTGGATTGTTTGTTTTTCTTTTTCTCTTTTTTTGTGGCCATTGAGTTGTCTGGTTCTTTATATGTTTTGAATATTAATCTCTTATCAGATAGTTGATTGGTAAATATTTACTTGCATTTGGTAGGTTGTTTTCATTTTGCTGATGGTTTCCTTTGTTGTGCTGAAGTCTTTTAGGTTGATAGAGTCCCATTTGTTTATTGTTGCTTTTGTTGTCAAATCCAGGAAATCATCGTCAAGACCAATGTCAAGGAGCTTATTGCCTATGCTTTCTCCTAGGAGTCTTATGGTTTCAGATCTTAGATTCAAGTCTTTAATACATTTTGAATTACTTTTTTTGTATATAGTGTAAGATAGGGTCCAGTTTCTCTCTCTCTCTCTCTCTCTCTCTCTCTCCCTCTCTTTCTGTGTTTTGCAGGTTGTCCAGTTTTCCCAACACCATTGATTGAAGGGACAGCCCTTTTCCTATTGTAAATTCTTGGCTCCTTTGCTATGAATTAATTGACCAATGTGCATGCATTTATTTCTGGACTCTGTTCCACTGATCTAGGTATTATTTTTATGCCAATACCATACTGTTTTGATTACTGTATTGCTTTGTAATAAGAACAGCTATTCTTGAAAAAACAACAAGTATTTATGGAGCATCACCAGGTGGATTCTTGCTTCATTGGACTTTCCTGTGCCTGCTCACAGCTGAGGATAGTGGGCTCAGAGCAGGGGAACTGACTCGCCAAAGAAAAAGTGCTGAGTACGCACAGGGCTGTGTTCTGAGCACAGCTCTATTCAAGTGAAGATACTATTGCATTTGGCAGGTTCTCAGTTAGATGTTTCTACATTTCTACAGAGAGCGGCCATAAACTGAAAAGAAAAATAAATAAATGAAAAGATTTAGGCTATAATTTCGAAATGTCATGTAAAGAAGGAATTCCAATGGATTGCAAGGGCAAAATAGCGTAAGTCAAAATGGAAATTACAGATGTTTTATAATCAAAGAAAAAGAAGACAGTTGTACCCTTACTGGGCCACAACTTGAAAAGAAGGCTAGAGTCCCTTATTTGGTTGCCAGGGTTCCCTAAGATCCCAAGTGAGTTTGGTTTAGAGGAGGTAAGGTATAGGCTTAAGAGAACTGCTTGCGAGTCACTCCGCTGCTTTCTACTGTGTGATTGATCATGACCACATTAGAAACCTCTCCCTGATTTTTCACTTTCTTGTCCCTGAGATGGAAAAAATGATATTACATTCTAAGGTTATCTGGGAGTTTAAAAAGTGACGTGTGTGTGTGTTAAATCAACTAAACCTAATATCACTAAGTTTATAAAGTATCACAAGTACAGATCATCGAATAAGAAAGATATTATAATTAATTTATGGGGAAGCACTACTCATTTCCTTCATTAGGTGAAATGTTTATTTCCCAGTCGATGGAGATTTTGTACTAAAGCTTCATGTCTCCCGTGACCTTTAAGAAATTGAAAGACTTAAGTTCCTTACACTGAGCAAATAGCAAGGTTGCAGAATTCATGAGTCCTGGTCATATACTGAACAAAAGCAAGAGTCAATAAAATTAGCAGAAAGTACTAGAAAAAAGAATCAATCAATACAAAATCTGGTTCTTTGAAAAGATAAATAAAATTGATAAATTTCTAGACAGACTAACAAGAAAGACAGAGAAAGAGACAAGACATAAATTGCTAACTTTAGAAAGAAAAGAGACACTATCACTGTAGACCCTACATACATTGAAATAATAACAAACAAATATTATTAAAATTTTTGTTAATAAAATTAATGATTTATATGAAATAGATACATTTTATAAAAGACACAACCTACCAAAGCTCATTTGAGGAGAAATAAATAACCTAAATATTTCTTTATTTATTAAATAAATTGAATTATTGGTTGCAACCTCTCAGGCCCAAATGGCCTCACTGGGGAAATTCTATGAAACATTTAAGGAAGACCTAATACCAGTTTAGTATAAACTCTTCCAAAAGATTAAAGAGAAACACTTTCTATCTCATTTTATGAGATCAATGTTTTCATGATAGGAAAACCTCACAAAATAATGACAAGAAAAGAAAATTACAGACAAATATCCTTCGTAAACATAGATGTTAATATACTGAATACAAGGGGGAGGACCCCACGAAAATTTTTATTTATAAAAAAATAATTGTAAAAAAGACAATGTATCATAAGTTGGACTTTATCCCTTGATTACTAGGCTGGTTCAACATTCAAATCCCAGCTTTTTTTTTCTTTTATTTTTTTTTTATTCTTTTATTTTTAAACTTTTAATATATTTAAATTGTGTCTCTTACAAGCAGAGTGAAGTAAGTTTTTCTGTTTTAATCCAGTCAGTTACTGGTACAGATTATAGATTTTTCTATAGCTTTCTTCAATTTTGTACATTTTTGCTTTTTATATTTTGAAACTATATTATTAGCTACAAAAAATTGAGAAATAATATCTCATTTGCTTTATGAACATTTTTTTACTTGAAATATTTCTATCTCTAGTAATGATTTTTGCTTTCATGATTATTTATATGATAAGTTAGACTAGAAAATGTAAAACTGGGGAAGCCGGGATGGCTCACTGGGTTAAGTGCTCACTTTGCAACGCCGGAGACCGGGGATCGAATCCCGGCCCTAGCCCGTGCGGACCCATGTGCTGAACTGGGGAGTTCCCCTAGTTCAGTTCTCTGTCTCTGTATCTCTCTCTCTCTCTCTCTCTTTCTCTCTCTCTGTCAAAACAATAAAAATTTAAAAAAAGAAAAAAAAAGAAAATGTAAAACTGTTTATCAAAAAACTGTTCATTTAAAAAATGAAGCTA
Organism: Craseonycteris thonglongyai; assembly: GCA_004027555.1. NCBI lineage: Eukaryota > Metazoa > Chordata > Mammalia > Chiroptera > Craseonycteridae > Craseonycteris > Craseonycteris thonglongyai. The sequence goes on from PVKE010040075.1 coordinate 13,331, forward strand.
TAAGCAAGAAATGCTATATAGAGGGGAAGCCGTGATGGCTTAGTGGATTGAGCGCTCACTTTGTAGTCCCCAAGTTCTGAGGATTGAGTTCTGCTCCCGGCCCTGGCACGTGTGGACCCATATGCTGAACTGGGGTGTGCTTCCCACATGGGAGGCCCCCCACTTTAACTCTTGCTGGGTTGAGCTTCCCATATGAAAGACCCCTGGTTTGGCCTCCAGGTCTTGGGGATGTGCCTTCCATATGGGAGGCCCCCAGTCCAGTTTTCACCCTGTTCTCCCCGCCATGTAGAATGAAACCATGTCAAACACTGAAGATGTACAACTATGGAGACTGCTCTGGGCCCTCCCTCTTCTCTCTGTTTCTCTCCATCAAAAACAATAAAATAAATCTTTACAAAAATGAAATGGTATATACAAAACATATACGTATCTGAAAAGAGTATGTAAAGAACATATAAATCAGTAAGGAAAAAGAATCACAGACCCAATAGCAAAATGGGCAAGACATTTGCATAGGCACTTCCAAAAATTATACCAAATGGCCTCTAAACATGAAGAGGTGATCGATCTCATTAGTAGTCCATGATGGGTAACCATTATGCTCATTAGAAGGACCAGAGTTTATGAGGCCTGAAAATGTTAAGAATTGGCAAGGATGTGTCCTCTCACAAAACCCAGGAGTGTAATGGGGTACATTGGTACAACCATTCTAGTAAACTTTGACATCATATGTTACATTTCACCATAAACATATCCTGCATTCCACTAATTTAATTAATAAATATATACCTGTAAAAAATATGTGCACATGTACAATAAAAGCTATACAAGAATATTTATTGCAGCACTATTCAGAATCACCAAAAACTGCAAGCAACCCAAATATTTATCAATAGTAAAATAGATAAATTTGGGTATATTAACAGAATGAAATGCTATATAGCAATTAAAATGAGTGAACTTTATGTAACAATTTGTAAAAACATTGTGAATGTTTGAGTGAAAGAAGTTTAGACACAAGAAGATACATACTATATAATTCCAGTTATATAAAGTTCAAAAACAGTCTATGGTAGTAGACGTCAGGAGAATGGTGGTAGAGGTCAGGAGAATGGTAGTAGAGGTCAGGAGGATGGTAGTAGAGGTCAGGAGAATGGTGGTAGAGGTCAAGAGAATGGTAGTAGAGGTCAGGAGAATGGTAGTGGTCAGGGGAATGGTAGTAGAGGTCAGGAGGATGGTAGTAGAGGTCAGGAGAATGGTGGTAGAGGTCAGGAGAATGGTAGTAGAGGTCAGGAGAATGGTAGTGGTCAGGGGAATGGTAGTAGAGGTCAGGAGAATGGTAGTGGTCAGGGGAATGGTAGTAGAGGTCAGGAGAATGGTGGGAGAGGTCAGGAGGATAGTAGTAGAG
>PVKE010040076.1:0-14741 GCA_004027555.1 Craseonycteris thonglongyai
TCCATTTCTTCTTTCCTTTTTATTTTTTTGTTGTCCCAACTTTTCTCCATTTATTTTGATTTTTGGATTCAGGTCGGATAGCCTCCTTTAGTATTTCTTGGAGTGCCGGTTTTGAGCTGGAGAATTCCCTCAGCTTCTGTATATCTGTAAAGGCCTTAATTCCTCCTTCATATCTAAAGGTTAATTTTGCTGGATAGTTAATTCTTGGCTGGAAATTTGTCTCTTTTAATATTTTGAAGATTGGGGTCCACTCCCTCCTGGCTTGCAGAGTTTCTGCTGATAAGTCTGGTGACAGCCTGATAGGTTTTCCTTTGAAAGTTATGTTTTGTTTTTCCCTGGCAGCCTGGAGGATTTTTTCTTTGTCATTGATTTTTGTCATCTTCAGAACAATGTGCCTTGGAGAAGATCTGCTAGGGTCTAGGAAGTTAGGGCTTCTGATTTCCTCTTGGATTTGGGGCTGTAATTCCTTCCACAGGTTAGGGAAATTTATATCCACTATTTGTTTTAGTAGACTCTGAGAAGATTTCATCTCGCTTCCTTCTGGTACCCCTATTATTCTAATATTGTTCTTTCTGATGGAGTCAGAAAGTTCTTTTAGGGCTCTTTCATTTCTCTTGAGTTTCCTTTCCTTTTCTTCTTCCCTCTGTGACATTTTCATGTTTGTATCTTCAATTTCACTCAACCTTTCCTCTAGCTGATCAGCCTTGTTTCCTATGCTGGTCAGATCTTTTTTCAGCTCTCCCATGATGCCTTTCATTTCAAGTAGTTCCCTTTGGTTCTGCTGTAGCTTCTCAATTTTGTGGTAAAGTACTCATTTTACTCAGAAAATTTCTTGTTGAGTTCATTTAACTGTGTCTGTGTACTTTGCCAGCATTGAGTGAGCTCTCTGAGTGTCTTGATTAATGCAGCCCTGAATTCTGTTTCACTTAGATTTGATTCCAAGTGTGCAAGGTCCTTTACTAAAGACTGCCCCTGATCTTCTGGAGGGGCTTTGGATTCTGAGGTGTGCATTATGTTTGATGTGGTTCTTTTTGCTTTATGCATGAGTCTGCTTACCCTCTGGGGGTTTGCCCATCAGATGCGCTTCTCTTTATTTTTTCTTTTGGGCTCAATTGTGGGAGGAGATTTTGGGAGAGGGTTGGGGGAAGCAGACATCTTCTGTGTCCTGGGGCACTTCAGGTTGCTGTCTTAGCTGTTAGATAGTAGTGTAGTAAAGGTGTGGCCAGGGGTGGGGGCATGTGAGTAGGAGCTAGGGCGGGCCTGAGACACAATAGCAGATTCCTCTTTCAGCAGGGGGGCTGGTGGTTCAGTGTGGGCGGGGTGCAGGAGCTCTGGTCTGTCTCTGCTCCGCCTGGCTGCCCCTCCTTCAATCCTATCTGTAAGCCATGCCTGCAGGACAGCACTTGGATTGGCTGGGGCTTGGCAGAGTCCCCGTTTGGCCGCACAGTCCTGCGCACAGGCAATGACACCGCAGCGACCCGGTCAGCAGCCCAGTTTCGCCTGCGGGCTGCAGCGCCCCAGAGGCCCGGTGGGCGGGACGCCAAAAGCCCGGGTGCATGCACGCAGTGATGCGCAGCGGCCCAGTGGGCGGGATGCCAAAAGCCCAGTTGCGCGCTCGCGCGCAGGCAGCAGCACTGAAAAACAAATATTTCTGTCTGTATACTTTAATATTACTAAATAGAATACAACTAACACTTTTAGAATATATACTCTGTGTTAGGAACTGTATCATTTCAATAACCATATAGGGAACATTATTTAGGGTGGGCTAAAGTGACCAAGTTACTGAACAAAGGTTGGTTTAAACAGAGGTTGTTTGGTATTATTTTTTATTATTTTCCTTGTATCATTTTATGTTAACATTTGTGTAACCTCCACCATAATTAAGATACTAAAAATTTCCATTACTCCTCCAAAAATTTTTCATGTCCATTTGTAGAAAACTTCTCTCCAAATTCAGGTCCAGACAATTATTGATTGATTTCTGAAATATCCTAGAAGTCTTAAGCCAGAAGGAAATAATTTCTCTTGTTTTGCCTGTTCTTGAAGTTAATATAAGTAAAATTGTACAGTACGTAATCTTTTGAGTCTGGCTTCTCTGTCAGAATAGTGTTTTGAGATTTATTTGCGTGTGTCATTAGTCCACTCATATATATATATATATGTATATATATATATTTTTTTTTCAGAGTAATATTACATTGAATGGCATACAACAATTTCTTCCTCTATTCACCTGTCAGTGGCCATTAGGTTGTTTCACACTATTGGCTATAATGAGTGAGCTGCTGTGAACATTTATGCACAAATATTTGCATGGACGTGTGTTTTTCATTTCTATTGTTGGAACACCAAGGAGTGGAATGACTTGGCAGTATGAGAAGTATATGCTTAACTTTTTGAGAGACCACCAAACTGTTTTTCAAAGTGGTTATGCTATTTTACATTTCCAGCAGCAAGATATGAAAGCTATAGCTGCTCTGCATTCTCACCAAAACTTGGGAAGAGTCCTTTCCATTCTTAACTATTCAAGTGAATCTCATTTAATTTGTATTTAACATACATTTCCCTGATTTAAAGACATTGCGGAAGCCAGTATGGTTCAGTGAGTTAAACGCTTACTTTGCGGCCCTGGGGACCAAGGATTGAATCCTGTCTCCCTGCCCCCCCCACCTATGCAGACCCATATGCTAAATTAGAGTGTGGCCCCAGTTCAGCTCTCACCCGGTTGAGCTTCCCATGTGAGAGGGCCCTAGCCTGGTTCCTGCCCTGCGTGGCCCTTGCCCACCCTTGTGGAACAAAACCGTGTCAAAAACTGATGATGAGCAACTACAGAGACTGCTCTGGGCCCTCCCACCTCTCCCTTCTCTGTCTCTGTCTCTCTCTGTCAAAAAAACCCCCAGTAAAATAAATCTTAAAAAATATAAAGACATTGAGCATCTTTTAGTGTACTGTTTGGTTATTTATATATCTACTCTCATGAAATGTACATTAACATTTTGTTAATTTATATTGTGTTGCTTCTCATATTGATGGATTGTAATAATTTTTTAATATATTCTGGATGCAAGTTCTTTGTTAAATATATGTACCAAGAATACTGAGAAATCGGGAAGCTGGGATGGCTGAGCAGGTTAAACGTGCGCTTTGAAACCCCGTAGCCCAAGGATCGAATCCTGGGCCTGGCCCAAGCAGACCCGTATGCCGAACTGGGGTGTGGCCCCAGTTTGGTTCTTGCCGGGGCCTATGCAGGAGGCTCCCGGCCCAGTTCCTGCCCTGAGCAATCCCACGCCCCCCTGTGAAGTGAAACTATGTGGAAAACTAATGCTGTCAACTATGGAGACTGCTCTGGGTCCTCCCACTTCTCTCCGTCTCTCTCTGTCTGTTTCTCTTTCTCTGTCAAAAAAACAATAAAACTAATTCTTAAAAAAAAAAAAAGAATACTGAGAAATGTCATCTAGATTGTAAATTTTTATTTTTCATTTTAATTATGGCTTTCAAAGGTCACACTGTTTTAATTTTTATAAAATATAATTTTCACCATTTTAATGGTTGTGTTTTTTTCTGTTTCAAGAAGTGATTGTATAACCCAAGTTTTACTTCCATGCTTTTGGGGGCTGTGATCCATGTCAATTTTATTTCTCTGTATAGTATAAACTAGGGTCACAGTTCTTTCTTTCCCTAAATGAAAATTTAATTTTTCCAGTACAGTTTATTGAGAAGTCTATTCATTCGCCATTGATTTACCTTGGAAACATGGTTGAAAATAAATTTATTACATATGTGAAGTTCAATTTTTGGATGGTCTGTTCTGTTCCATTTTCTCCCTAACTATCCTCATACCAACAACACACTCTCTTGATTATTATACCTAGGTTATTTCCATTGGTTATTTAACATTGAAATAAAAATGTTCTTTATTTCTCTTATAGTCTATTATCCTCCATTTCTATTTATATTATTAATATATTTCCATAAATTTTAAACTCAGCTTGTGAAGTCCTCAGAAAAACCTGGTAGGAATTTGAGGTTACATTAATCCACATATCAATTAAGGACAATTGGTACCTTAATATTATCAAGTTTTCTAACATTTTAAGTTTTTTGATATGTACTTTGTATAGCATAATATATAGTTGTATGTTTCACCTTTTTGTTAGTATGCTGAAATACTTTTAGATTTAATTTTTGGATTCTGCTCTTGCGTCTTATTAGCTTGTAAAAATCATTTACTGGTTGCTGTAGCATTTTTGTAGATTCCTCAGGATTTTATGTATATATATGATGATGTAAACTGAGTGAAGAGATTTTACATCTTTCTTTTAAATCTTCATGTTTTTTATTTCTTTTTATTGCCTTGTGCACTGTCTAGGACTTGTAGTGCAATGTGTAATATTAATAGAAGTGTTGAGAGTGAATATACTGTACTTTTTCCTAATCTTAAAGGGAAAACATTCAGTTTTTCACCATTAATTTTTTTCATAGATATTCATTATCAGGTTGAAAAAGTTGTTTTATATCTCTAATGTCTACATTATTTCTTTTTCTGTTCTAGAAAATTTAAAGTTTCTTTCCATTTCTAGTATCTATTCCTAGAAAAATACTTGTCTGTAGGTTGCTTTCTTGAAATATTGCTGTGTGTTTTGATCTCAAGGTAATTTTGGCCTAACAAAGTGATGTATTTTTCTTTCTCTAATATTTTCTGAGATATTTTTGCATTATTTATTCCTTTAATATTTGGCAAAATTAACCATTGAAGCCTATGGACACTGTTGTATGCTGCAAATACATCTTGTATATTTATTATCATTCAGTTCAATACATCTAATTTTCTTCTGTAACTTAGACTAAATGGCATTATTGAAGTTTGTGACTGAATTTCCAAATATTTGAGGATTTTTATATGTGTCAGTGATTTCTGCTTTAAGTCAATTGGTGGAAGATGTAATTCATTTTTAATTTATTGAGACATCTTAAGACCCAACAAATGTTCTATCTTTATGACTTTTCCATGTAAGCTTGAAAAGAACTTGTATTCTGCTGTAGTTTGCTGATATGTTTTATTAATGTCAATTAGATTAAGTTGGTTGACTCTTTTGCCTGTCTTGTATATCATGACTAACTGTATTGTCAATGACTGATAATGCAGCATTGACGTCCTCAACTAAAATTTTTAGAAATTTAAAAATAAAGATTTAAAAACTTATGTACAGTTTCATCATTCTGTTGTGCTTTATTTCTTTGTACCCATCTGGCATAAGCTTTTCTCTTCATGGAGAGCTATCTTAATATCTGATCACTCTCTTAGCTCAACTACTGCCATGATCTCTCTTTCACTAATTTTCAAATTTTCGTTGAGTAAAAAGTAGCTTGAATTGTTATATGGTAGATAAAATTATGGGATGTACTACCAAATGTCGGTAATTTTTTAATTGCAGCTTACTAGTAATCTAAATGCCAAGGCCTACTATGTATGAATTTAGATTTATATTATAATAACTTGAGATCAATCTGAAAGATAAGTTATATTTTGCTGTGATTGTGAGTTAGATATCTATTTACTATCTGGTCTAAATTATGACTTGAAATTGTTCTGGCAAAAGTATGTAAAAATGTTGAAATCTAGATTGTTTAAAAGATTTATAGAATAGACTTTGAAAGTCTCTACATATGTACTGAGGAGAGAGAGGTGTTCTTGTTATCTAATAAATGTTCTAGTCGTATTTTATGATACAAATTTCAGTTTACCTTGTAAAGCTGTGAATTTGTGAACTAAATTTAGTACTATGCTTATTATTTCTTTTTCTATTTAGTAGAATATGTGTTCCTTGTTTTCCATTTAGAAAAAATTATAATTGAGCCTCAGTTCTCCATAAGAACATATTAATTCGAAATTGCTTTATATTGTATTACTCTCAGGAAATAGAAACAATCATTTAGATGAACTTGGAGTAACTTTTAATGTAGAGAAAAAATACAAAACACTATAAACCTAATATAGGAGATGGAGATTTAATGACAGCTGAAAAATATGTTTGAGAATTTCAGAGCTGGTTTATTGATATGGAATATCTACATTCACATTCATTTTTTGTTCTTTAAACAACTTCTTTTAGTATATTTGTTTAGTAATAACTAACAGCTAAAAAGAAAAAAAAGAAAGAGTATTATAGGCATTTTGTATTATCTTATTAAATTGTCTCAATAACATCTTAATAAATAGGTGATAAGCACTTTTAGAGACATGTAAACTGGTGGTTAGGAAGTTAAGTGATTTGTATAATAAGTAAAAAACTAGTATTCAAGTTCTTTTCTTTCTTTTCTACTTTGTCACCTACAAGCCAGTAATAAAAACATAGAATTTAATGTTCAATGTTTTTAGATAACTTTCTCTTTTTTTATTCCTTTCTGTCTCCATCTCTTGTGTCTCTTTCTCTGTTTTCACTTTTTTTCTCTTTCTTGCCATGCACTTATAATAATGGTTGATGAACAGACTCAGTGATTTATCAGGTCTAAAACTTTGGAGTCTTTCTTTCCTCTGCTCCGTCTCATTCACCTCGCAGACATTTGGTTAAGAAATCCTGTTGCCTTTTACTTCAAAATAACTTTATTCTATGACCATTTCTTACCACCTCTACTAAAATAGTTCTTCCACTTGGTCTGGGTCACCATTAATTCTTCCTTAGATTATTGCACTAACCTCTTATTAGTAGTCCCTGCTTCTGCATTCTGCTTTCAAGGTAGTAACTTGAACACTTAAGATGGGTCATGTCAATATTATTGACTCTCATTGTTACAGTGTAAAAGCCACATTCCTTCCCATTGTCTCTAGGGCCCCACATAACCTGACTTACCTCTCTAGCCTCTTGTGCATTCTTGTTTATTTTTTTGTTTATACTCTCTAGGCTTAAGGATCTTGACTTTCCTAAAGCATGTTAGCTTTATTCCTGACTCAGGCCCCTGTAGCTCTGCTTCAAATGTTCTTCCCCTAAATATCTGTAGGGATAGTTATCTCACCTGTTTTAACTTTACTTCACCCAGGCTTAACCTGACCACTGTATTTAAAATTGCAATCTGTAGTCCCAATCTCCCTATCTTTTGTTTTACTTCCATAGTACATACTACTTTCTAATGCATTATATGATTTAATATATTAAATATTGTCTTAATTACTTCTCTATATTCCCTTGTGACAATATATAATGTCCAATGGGGAAAAATCTTTCTTTCAATATTTGATCTCTCCAGTGTACATGAATGGCTTGGGACACAGTACAAACTGAAGAAAGAAATGAATAAAAAAGTGCTCCAGTAGAAGGGGTTGTAGGAATAGGGAATTGTCAGAGGTAGAATGCGAAATAAAGACTGGAAATGGGGCAGATTGGAAGATGTAGGTTTAAATCCTAAAATGGATGGTATAGTTTCAAAAAATACCGGTGTAATTTACATTGAAAGGGATGTGACTATAATTGCTGACATGCATAAATCATCATAAGTCTATGAAATAATGATTTAGAAAGATACCTTCTGTTTTGGATGATCACTTAAATATTTGTTTTAAAGAATGTTCGAAGTTCTTCCTGGTGTTTATTGAACCAGTGGAAGGAAGAAGTAAAATCCTAAAAAATCTTCAGATGTTTAGCTTGGATCATGGCAGACAGAACATCTCATTTCCTTGAGACTTTACAGTTTAAAAAAAGGGAGAAATGGCTTTCTTTATCAGATCCAGGAAGAAATATTTTTTCATTTAAGTACTATTGAGTGATAAGGTTATAGAAACAGTCTCTTCTCTGACAATCCAATAGATTTTGTGGGGGAAAAGTATATTATACAAATAAAAATAATGCATTCCTCACTATCACAAGATGGATCATAAGATGTATGAAGTTTTAGAGACTTATATGGGGTCAGGAGGTCAAGAATGTGTTCTTACTGGCAAATTGATATTGCTTTATGTCCCTGGGTAATAGATTTCAACTAAGCAAAACTACCGTCATTTAGATTATCAGCCAGGAGAAGAAAAGCTGGGTATATTCTATATTATAATTCAAAATAAGCTCTTTTTGAAAGAAAATATTCAGTAAAAATATATGAAACTGAATTTACTTTAAAATGACCATTTAAAAAATTAACCTTAAACTAGCTACAAATATATATATATATATATATATATATATATATATATATATATATATATATATATATATATATTTTACTCTGTAGAGTTTGGTACTAAACCCATTAATCAACAATGAAAATAATTACAAACTCTCTTTATAATTAAAATACACTTTTAAAAATATAGTACAATATTATTCAAATTGTATTTTCAATTATCTTTAGTATATATCATTTACAATGTTGAGAAAACATTGATCTCATGTACTATATATAGTAGCATCAATTACATAGTTATTATACCAATAATTTGCACCTGCATTTTATATATTAGTAGGAATCAATTATTTTTTTCAATTTACAAATAAAGAATGTTTTCTCTTTTATCTTAAACTCTGATTTTCTACAACCTAAGACAAGTCACAGGTGAAATACTACCATCATTTCATCTTAATGCTACAAAATTTCTGAAGCATAAATTTATAAAATTCTGTATCTTTTATCCTGTTGAAAAACTATATGCATAGATTATTTAACTTTCACACTTAGAACTTTTGATACGTATTTGTCCCTAAAGTTGATTGTAATATCATCTGAGCAACAACTGTGTTCACAATAATTTTTCTTCTATTTTACAGAAGACAAACAAGCATATCCCTCATCTATGTTAAGTCCTACTAATGGACATTGCCCCAGCACTTCAAAATATAAAAAACATCAAAGTAAGAAAGTACATTTTTAAACCTGTCTTTTCATGCCATATATATTTATGTTAAGTGGAAAGCTTGTCTTTAAAAACAGTTTTAAAATATGTACAGTGTGACTGCATTCAAATGTATGGTACAGTGGGTATAACAGAGATTGTAAACTTTTTCAGTTAAAAACTTTGCCTCCTTTATCCCTTGAAGGAAATGTCGAAAATGCTAAGTTTTGGGGCAAAGCAAAAGAACAATAAGAAGTGGTGACTGGTGAATGCTAAAAATGTCCTTTTCCATGTATTTAAGTATAACACTTGTAAATTCTCAATGTTAGTTCCTAAAAATGTCATAGATTAGTAACACTGACTCTTTAGGAATACCAAAATTTTTACAGCATATTTCATAAAACACATAGATAAATTTATTTTAGAATCTGTGGGAATTGTAAAATAGCTAAAAAATATTTTATTAATAATGTGATAAATTTTAATACAAATTTAATCAGTTTTCATTTTGTTATCTACGATACTTAATATTTTCCAGTTCCTACTAACAAATTTAAAATTTTGCTAGCTACCAGACTAGTCCTTTGCTAAACATATCTTTCTCATTTACTAAATAAAAAAGCAACATTTAAATAAAGAAGATGTAGTACATATATATAATGGAATATTACTAGGCCATAAAAAATAAAATTTTATTATTTGCAACATGGGTGGACCTAGAGGGTATTACGCTAACTGAAATAAGTCAGACAAGGTAAGACAACACCATATGATTTCACTTATATGCAGAATCTAAAGAACAAAATTAACCAACATACAAACATTCAGATATGGAGAAAAAACTGATAGTTGCTGGGTGGGAGAGGGTTTCTAGTTACAAAATAGTCATGGGATATAAAATAGAGTATAGAGAATATAGTCAATAACAATGTAATAACTATGTAGGGTGAAAGGTGGGTGCTAGACTTATTGGGGGATCACTTCATACATTATATAAATGTCTAACCACTATGCTGTGCACCTGAAATGAATGTAAAATACTATTTAATGACAACTGTAATTGAAAAATTAATCTTAAAAATCAGCATTTTTTCATTACACATAAAAGAACTAATGCAATTTTATTTTCTATTTTTATTCTTTGTTTTCACTTAAGTAATCTCAAAGGTAAGTAACAGAGTTTCACAAACAGTGATATGTCATTATGGCCTTAACATTTCTTTAAAGATTTATTTTTATTGTTTTTGACAGAGAGAGAGAGAGAGAGAGAGAGAGAGAGAGAGAGATACAGAGAAAGAGAGAAGGGGGAGGGCCCAGAATAGTCTCCATAGTTGTACATCATTGGTTTTTCCACATAGTTTCATTCCACAGGTAGGTGCGGGGCTGTACCAGGGAGGAACTGGGCTGGGGTCTCACCCCGGTGAGAACTGAACTGGGGGCACTCCCAAGTTCAGCATATGGGTCACAGGCCAGGGCCGGGATTCGATCCTCAGTTCCCAGGGCTGCAAAGTGAGCTCTTAACCCACTGAGACATCCAGACTTCCCCAACATTTCCATAATAAGTAATACTTTTGAATAACATTTTCCAATATTTATTTATTTTTAATTATATGTATATTCTCTTTATAAAGTGCCCATTCAAGTATTTTTTCCGTTTTTAATTAAATTGTCACTTTTCTTACTGATTTATAAAAATGCATTATATATTCAGAATGTGAGTCTTGATTTGACATGTGACCTGAATATTTTCTCCCAGCCTAGTGCATGTATTTTCAGTCTCTTAATGGAGTCTTTAAGAAAACAAAAAAATATATACTTAATTTTATTAAGGTCCAATTCATTATTTTTCCTATATTATTAGTGTTATTAAAAATACTTGCATTACCCAATGAAAAGGTGAGAAAAAACACTGAAAATATTTATTATTTCCATTAATGGTAGCATCTTTTGGGAAAGCCAGGATGGCTCAGTGGGTTAAGTGCTCGCTTTGAAACCCTGAGGACCAAGGATCGAATCCCGGCTCCGGCCCAGGTGGACCCACATGCTGAACTGGGGTGTGCTTCCCGAATGCGATAAGGCCTCCCAGTTCAGTTCAAAAATAAAAATAAATAAATAGATAAATAAGTAAATAAAAGTAGCATCTTTTTCCAAGTCAATTGTAGTTATTTTCCCCAGTCCCTACCAGAGCTACAAGAAAATCGTTATCTAATCTTTATAATAAGACTTGGTGAAATCCTTGGAGATAAAACTCACAAAAATGTGGGGTTCCCTATGATGACCCCCAGTAAGTTTCTATGTCTCATATTAGTTCTTATTTATCCTCCAGCAATTCATCAAAATTACCATTTAGGTGTACCTACAAGACGATAGCTCCAGCAGCTTTCTCTCCATGTAGGTAGAGCTCAGGGATTGTGTCTCGGTTGAACTCATTTTTCCAGATTTCAGGTGCTTTGTCCTATGACTTCAGTTTTTGATGTGTTCAAGACCAGTCATTGATTTTTAACTTGTAACATTTTTTTTTTATTGTTTTAAGAGAGACAACTCCAAGTTTTTTGCTTGTTGAATCTGAAATTGGAAGTCCCTCTCAACTTATATTTCTGAATTTATAGAATATAACTGCTCTAGCATTCTTGTCTGTTTATTCTAATATTAGTGTCCATTCTGGATTAATGTCAGTTGATTAATTTGTCTTTTCATTATATGACATATTTTTTTGCTAATTTGAAAGCTTTTTTTTTTTAAAAGGTTTATTTTATTGTTTGAGAGAATGTGAGAGAGAGAAATGAGAGAGAGAGAGAGAGAGAGAGAGAGAGAGAGAGAACAGGGAGAGCCCAGAGCAGTATCCATAGTTGTACATCATTAGTTATGACATGGTTTTATTCCACACAGGAGAATGTGGGCCCACTCAGGGTGGGAACTGAACTGGGCTTCCTGCATAGGAGGCAAAAACATGGGCTGCCATTGTGGTGGTTACTAGTTGCACCAGGGTGCAGCATATGAGTTTGCGTGGGCCGGGATTCAATCCCTGGATCTCACAGTTGCAAGACAAGTGTTCAACCTGTTGAGCTATCCCGGCATCTCAAAAGCCTTGTAATTTTTGATGGGAAGCCAGCTAATTGTGAATTTTACCAATTTGTTTGCTGGATATTTTTATTGTCTGTTAAATATTCTCAAGTGTTATTTTGAGATGCAGCTAAGTATTTGGAATAGTTTGATTTCTTTGGGTCATGCTTTTAGCTTTTTTTAGAAGGGACTACAACTGTGTCTATTCTAGACCTAATTACTACCAACTACTGAAGCAAAACACTTCTCTGTATTCTCTCCAGTAGCAATTAAATCTTGATGTTATCCAATCTGGCTGGTGAAAATGAGCACTATTCCTGGATTTGTGCTAATGTGTTTTACCTCTAATCCCTTCATGTGATTATTTGCCTGATTTAGGTAGTTTTCTTACATATATGCTGATCCTTTGAAGATCGTTAAGGTACTCTCACAGTGCAACATCTCCTCTCTTGTACTTTCTTGAGAGCTGTAACTTTCTTGGTCTCTCTTTTGATTCTCAGGCCCCCTCCTCAAATCAGGGAGTCTGCCAAACCCTTGTTGGGTTCCCTCTCAGTGCAACATCCTGGAAACTTTCTAGGAAGTAAGGTGGACAATTATAGGGCTAATCCCATTTGTTTCTTCTCTCTCAAGAATCCCTGTCCTTTCTCAAATGGCCAGTGCCTTGAAAATCATTATTTCACATATTTAGTTCAGTTTTCTTTGGATGACAGAAGGGTAATTCTGGTCCCTGTTACTCCATCTTGGCTAAAAGTGAAAGTTCACATGCTGCTAATGAGTACTCAAAACGTGGCTAATGAGAATTAAAATGTATTGTTTGTAAAATACACACATGATTTTGAAGTTTTAGTATGAAAGGATAATGTAAAATAATTAATATTTTTATATTGATTATATTTTGAAATAGAGATTTGGATATTAGATTATATAATACATATTTTTTAAATGTATTTTCCATTTTTGATTTTTAAATGTGACTGGTGGAGAATTTCAAATTATTTATATATTTCTATTATGTTTTCATTGGACAGTATTGATTTAAACATTCCATAGATCATCATTCACTATAAATTAATAGCACCATATAAATAATATCAGGGGCAGGAAGTAGAAAATATTTTGGATGTTGTGTTAAAATACATATGTATCAGACAGTGATATATAACATATTAAGATTTAGGAACCTGGGGAAGCCGGGGTGGCTCAGTGGGTTAAGCGCTCACTTTGCAGCGCCGGGGACCGAGGATCGAATCCTGGCCCTGGCCCGTGTGGACCCATATGCTGAACTGGGGAGCTCCCCCAGTTCAGTTCTCTCTCTGTCTCTGTATCTCTCTCCTCTCTCTCTCTCTCTCTGTCAAAACCAATTAAAAAAAATATCAATGAATAAAAAAAAAGGTTAAAAAATTATTAAAAAGATTTAGGAACCTGTTACCATGATACATTTTTTTTATTGCTTTTTTAATTTTTGACAGAGAGAGAGACAGAGAAAGACAGAGAGAAATGGGAAGGCCCAGAGCAGTCTCCATAGTTGCATGTCATTGGTTTTCTACCTAGTTTTATTACACAGGTGCGCAGGGGGTTTCTCAGGGCAGGCACCATCAGGGGGCCTCCCACATAGGAAGTATGCCAAGGGTGGGAGCCAAACTGGGGTCCTCCCACATGGGAAGATTGCCAGGCAAGAGCTAAACTGGGGCACACCCCAGTTTAGTATCTGAGTCTGCATGGGCCTGGATTGGGATTCAATCCTCAGACCATGGGGTTTCAAGATGAGCTCTCAATCCACTGAGCCATCCCAGCATCCCCCATAATAAATTTTTTTAGGAGTCCTAGGCTCATACTTTGTGATAGATTTCTATGACCAGAGGATTTAAGTGGAAAACAGCTGGACCCAGCTCATGGATGGCTTAGCTTGATAGATTGGAATGAGCCAAAAATGAACTGCCACTACATTACAGCAGATGTGGCTCTTAAAGGCAGTGTTGAAAGCAGGTCATTCTGCTTGGAATATACTTTAGCAATAGCCTTGGGCTTTTACTTGCTTAAGATTGAGTGCTCTACTCTGAAATAAAGGTCTGACAATGGGCACATGACCATATCTACATCTCCTAGAGACTATGAACCTCATAAAACATTGGAATAATCTTCTACAGGTATGGAGGAGGATCCAGTTTAGATATACAGTGTTCCCTCACCACTTCGCGCTTCATGTTTTGCGGTTTCAGTGCTTCGCGGGTTTCCCCAAAACATTCATCAAAAAATAAAAATGAAAAAATACAACCATGTCGGCAGCCACATGGCGGAAAGGAGCGTTGTTTCATGTGGATGCGTGAGAGAGAAGGATCCCTGCATGTCAAACAAAGAGATGAGTTGACTCAGAGTCCATCCCACGGGCTCTCATAAAGGCGCGTGATTGGTTTCCGGTGCGACATCGACCAATGAGAGACCGATGAAGACCTCCTTGAGATGACAAAGTCTGCAAGTGAGGAAGAAAATGAAGAGGAAGACGAAGAAGAAACTGAAAAGCGTGGCCTTACCCTGGAGAATCTGCAACAATTGTGCAACATGGCAAGAGCGATGCAACAATTGGCACAAGACATTGACGACAATATGGTTCGAGCTGTTGAGTTCAACCATCGCGTGGACGGGGTCATGTCCTTGTACAGGGGAATTTTGAAGGAAAAGAAAAAACAAAGACAACAACGACCCATCACCATGTTTCTCTCCAAGGTCAAGCCCCCGGCTCTCCCGTCAGCGCCTCCAGCAGAAGAGTCTCCGAGGGAGCCTAACGCTTCTACGAGTCACGTGAGAGCCTCTCCTCCGCCACCCACACAAGACTCTTCGCCTCTCTCAGAAAGCAATG
>PVKE010040077.1:0-14740 GCA_004027555.1 Craseonycteris thonglongyai
GAAAAAAATAAATCAACTAAAATTAAGTTGAACTACTCAACAGACTGTTTTCACTAGACATGTGGAAAAATCTAAAAAGGCAACCATTGCTTCTTTCAAAATTTCTCACATGCTCGCAAAGAAGAAAAAACCTTTCCAGGATGGTGAATTGTTAAAAGAAGCATTTCTGACTGCTGCCGATTGTTTGTTTGAGGAATATGCTAACAAGCGTGAGATTATGTTGGTGATACAAGACCTACAGTTGTCAAATAACACAGTCACAAGAAGAATACACGCAATTTCAAAAGACTTGCAAACTCAGTTAAAGACTGACTTGGAAATATGTGACTGCTTCTCTCTGCAATTTGACGAGTCAACAGATATATCAGACCCCGCACAGTTAGCAGTTATGGTGAGAATGGTATTTAGTAACTTCACAGTAAAAGAGGAGCTGTTGCAAATATTACCAATGAAAGGACAGACGAGAGGTGAGGATATTTATAAAACTTTCAGAACATATGCCAGGTTGATCAACATGCCTTTGCATAAGTTGTCTGCGATAACTACCGATGGGGCACCAGCAATGGTTGGTCAAAACAAAGGATTTATTGCCCTTTGCAGGAAAGATGAATCATTTTCAAATTTTATGTCCTACCACTGTATTATCCATCAGGAAGCTTTGTGTTGTCAAATACTGCCCTTTGAACATGTTATGAAAATAGTCACAAAGAGAATCAACTCTATTCGAGCAGCTCCATTGCAACACTGACTTTTCAAGGCCCTGTTAGAAGATACTGAAGATAAAGAACACGATCTCATCCTGCATACTGAAGTACGTTGGCTCAGTAAAGGTAAAGTTCTTACAAGACTTGTGAACTTAATTGAAGAAATAAAAACATTTATACATGATAAAAATGAATATTAGGATGAACTAACAGACTCTTGCTGGCTGGTGGATTTGGGTTTTCTTGCTGACACCATGGAAAAATTAGATTCTTTCAATTTGGAGTTGCAGGGAAAAGACAAAAATAGAGCTGAAATGATAAGCTCTGTCAACGCATTTAAAGCGAAATTGACTTTGTTGATGTCACATCTGCATATCAAGTCTCTCGTGCACTTCCCCTATATGAGGAAAATGCTAGGTAACAATGAATTAAACGTGTCATTATTTATTGAGACCCTGCAAGTGCTTCAAAAACAGTTTGAAGAGAGATATCGAGCCAATTGTTTCCTTCTGTATCAATCCTTTTACTTGCCAAATAAATGTAATAGAACTAGCCGCATATATTGCAGACCTTGTTCAGGGGAAAGCAGAAGAACTAGAGTTAGAAATTTTGAACCTTAAGAATGATATTTTGCTAAAATCCTTAATATCAGAGGACTTATGGAACATAGTCGACAAAGAAAGGTTCCCATTTTTTAAAAAAGCGGCATATAAAATCAAATAGTTTTTCGGGTCAACGTATTTATGCAAATCTTTGTTTTCAAACATGAATTTAATAAAATCGCGATATAGATCTCGACTTACCGATGAGCATCTTAATAATTGTTTGCTAACAGGGTTGTCGTCATACTCTCCTAATTACGAGGCACTGGCCAATGAAATGCAATGCCAAAAGATCACACTGACAGATTGGTTTTTTTTATGTTTTCTTAAATGATTTTATTATACGTGTGTTTTTTATTTACTTTGTATTACG
This sequence comes from Craseonycteris thonglongyai, assembly GCA_004027555.1. Classification (NCBI taxonomy): domain Eukaryota; kingdom Metazoa; phylum Chordata; class Mammalia; order Chiroptera; family Craseonycteridae; genus Craseonycteris; species Craseonycteris thonglongyai. The sequence continues at coordinate 1,680 of PVKE010040077.1, forward strand.
TTTTGTATATATGTTTCTTTGTGTGTATATAATTTGTACAATAAATTTATTATTTTAAAATTATTTTTATTATTTTTTATTCTTGTTCAATAATAAATATCCTTAGAAATAGCTGGTGCCCGCCGCCCTACCAATATTTTAGAATGCACCCTAGGGTATAAGAAGGTTGGGAACCCCTGTACTAGAGTCTATGCTTTTAAGTCTGTGCTATCTATACACGCTCTGAACATCTCTTTGGAAAAAGGTATTAAATAGTATTTTTATAAACAAATGATTCAAAACTAAAAAAACAAATTGTGAAATGAAGTAATATAAAAATTTAACCTGGAGTATGTACTGGCTCCTGCTTGGATAAGCGTTGGCATGATAGCTATGAATAAACCCAGCTGCACATCCTGCATCACTAGCATTCCAAGCAACACAGCGCTGTAGTCAAGGTCACCTGCGTGAGAAAAATAGTTAATAAAAGCAAACATGTACAGTATTTTAAAGTGTCTCAAGTCAGAATACAGTCATTGTGTGTATTTTCAATATGATTCAAATAATTTTGATACTTTAAATGAGAATACAGACTTTAAATTTTCTTTGAGAACATTGAAACAATTTTAAAGATTAAAAAACATTTTGAAAAGAAAACCTCCTGAATATTTTATTTCCACTAGTTATTTGTTACTTATATAATTATAGGTAAATGTCATTATGAAAAGAATGGCATGGCAAACAAGAATATGATAGACCTGAATAATCATACCAATTCACTGTTTCAAAAATGCATGAAGCAGCAGTCTTCATTGCCAATCTTTATTTCTTCCCTAAGCTATTCAAAAGAGATCTGGCCCCATTCCCTTCTGGTCACATCTGTTGGGCGGAGCATGGCTGCATGGGTCACTTTCCCTCAAACTCACCACCATCTGCACACTAACTATCCCTTCCCTTTGAGACAAATGGAGACTTGGTGTGGACAGACTGGCTCATTTAAACAGACAGAATAGAAAAGCCCTGACCAGCACTGGCTGAAGGAACTACACAACTCTGCAAAGAAGAAACAAAAATGATATATTTTTCGTGAACTCAATACTTCACACAGGCCTCTAAATGTCTCCATATTTAACCAACAATTCTGGCTCTGGACTGTTTAAATGTACTTGTAAACTAAATTATCATCTTCCCCCCTAAAATAAGCTATTTTTTTCTTTAAAAAAAAAAAAAAGCCATTGGGATGCTAGGACAGCTCAGCAGTTGAGCGCTTGCCTTATGATTGTGAGGTCTGGGATTTGATTTTCGGCCCCAACCATGCAAACCAATATGCTAAACTGTGGTGCAACTGGTAACCGCCTCCCATGTGGGAGACCCTGGTTCTGTTCCCACCCTGTGTGCCCCACATCCACTTGTATGGAATAGAACCATGTCAAAACTAACGTACAACTATGGAGACTGCTCTAGGCCCTCCCTACTTCTCTCTCTTACACACACACACCCTAATAATAAAATAAATCTTAAAAAGAAAAGCTATCTACAGCATCATATTAATATTTAAAGGCCAATATGATGGAGTAAATGTATATAAAAGATGCCCAATGACCAAACCAAATCAAACTAAAATCCCTTAGGAGCAGCAAAAATTGCACTTTGATTACAAATTCAGGTAATTTTTTTAGAGGGCTTGTTTTATTTATTGTACAAAGTTAAATTTTTGGTGAATGAAATTATATTACCGCAGAATTTTAAAAGTCTAAACTGATGATCATGTTAGATTGTTGTTAGAGCTTTATATCACTAAGCGTTGGTTATACAATTTAAAAGAGAGTAAAGAATGCCTGGGACGCTTCAAACCTTCTATTATATTCATCATATACCTTGATAGTTTCAGGATGACTGTGACTGTCTTAATCTTCATAAATTTGCTAAGTCCTAAGCTTGAATTTACACTATGGCCTTCCTCCCCTACTCCTTACACAATTCATATATTTTAGACAGTGCCCATTACTGTACCTCTGCTTGATTTAGAACAAGCTTGTCCAACCTGTGGGCTACATGCAGCCCAACACAGTTTTTTTTTTAAAGATTTATTTTATTGTTTTTGACAGAGACAGAGAGAGACAGAGAGAAGGGGGAGGGTCCAGAGTAGTCTCCATAGTTGTACATCATCAGTTTTCAACATGATTTCTTTCCACACAGGTGGGTGGGGGCCTCCTGCATGAGAAGCACTCCCCAGTCAGCATATGGGTCCACATGGGCCGGGGCCGGGATTTGATCCTTGGTCCCCAGGGCTGGGAAGTGAGGCTTAACCCACTGAGCCATCCTGGCTTCCCATGTTTGTAAATTTTTTTTTTTTTAAGATTTATTTTTATTGTTTTTGACAGAGAGAGAGAGAGAGAGAGAGAGAGAGAGACAGAGACAGAGACAGAGACAGAGACAGAGAGAAGGGGGAGGGCCCCGAACAGTCTCCATCGTTGTACATCATTGATTTTTTCCACATAGTTTCATTCCACAGGTGGGCGCAGGGCTGCACAGGGCAGGAACTGGGCCGGGGTGAGACCCTGGTGAGAACTGAACTGGGGGCACTTCCCAGTTCAGCATATGGGTCCGCACGGGCCGGGGCCGGGATTTCATCCTTGGTCCCCAGGGCTGCAAAGTGAGCGCTTAACCCACTGAGCCATCCCGGCTTCCCCCCATGTTTGTAAATTTTAAGAAATGAAAAGGAACAGAATTTGGGCAACACCTAACAAAAATCCACATATGAAGAGTGATGGTGGCAACATTGTCAGGCATCTCTTCATGTTCTCTGTGTACACGTTTGCAAGCATAAAGTTAACATGATTTCAAACTTTATGTAAATGACGAGACTAGATGTCTTCTGTATCTTGGATTTCCCCCTTAATACTATAAAATTCACTTTTACTTCTAACAGTATTTCAGTAAATGAATACACTATGACTTCATTAACAGTATTACTGAATATTCAGATTATAATTTTGTTTTAGGATGCGGGATAGCTCAACAGGTTGAGTGCTTGCCTTGCAACCACAAGGTTCAGGGTTCAGATCCAGGGAACAGCCCATGCAAGCCCATGTGCTGAACTGTGACACAACTGGTGATCACCAGGATGGCAGCCAAGTTTCTTGCCTCCCATATGGGAGGCCCCCGGTTTAGTTCCCACTCCAAACAGCCCTGCATTGATCTGTGTGGAATGAAACTATGTCACAACTAATAATGAACAACTATGGAGATTGCTCTGGGCCCTCCTCTCCCCATTCTCTCAAAATTTCTGTTTGTGAAACTGTTCTTCAAAGTCACTAAACCAATTCACATTCCCACTGACAGTGCTTACGAGTTCCAGGGACTCTACATTCTTGCCAATACGTAGTATGCAGGGTGGTCAAAAAATTAGTGGAATGAAGGGGAAGAAGAGTTAAAAAATAACCATTTATTATTTTTCCTTTTCAATATATTTACCCTTAACCCTAATATACTTTTCAGATCTTTCAATAAGTTTATTTATACCCTCAGGAAAAAGAAAGTTTTATTTTTGCCCTCAAATTGCAGCTTTAACTTCTTTGTTATCTGTAAATTTCTTCTCTTGAAGCTGTTTTTTCAGATTTGGGAACAAATAATAATCAGATGGAGCCAGGCCTGGATTGTAGGGAGGGTGTTTTACTGTTTGGAAGCCACAGTCATGAATAGTCAACGCAACATTACTCTTGTGCACGGGTGTGTTGTTGTGCAAAAGTAGCATCCCTTTGGTCCATTTTCCTCTCTTTTCTCCTGTACGGACTCTTTTAACTGTCTCAGCAGACTAGAACAGTACTCTCCAGTTATTGTGACACCCTTATCCTTGTAATCAATCAGCATGATACCCTCCATATCCCAAAAATCAGTAGCCATGATTTTTCTAGCTGATTGCAACACCTTGAACATCTTAGGGGGTGGCATGCCCCTTTCATGCCATTGCATGGACTTCTGCTTTGACTCTGGCTCATAATGATGAACCCAAGTTTCATCACCAATGACCATCCAGTTTAAAACTTCATCTTAGTTGTCTCTGCAGAGGTCCAAAACCTGCCATGAGCATGTGATGCACTGCTGTTTTGGAAGCAGAGTGAGCATTCTCTGAACAATCTTGCACTGACTTTTGACATTCTTAGATGCATTCAAAATGGTTGTAGGCAATAATATAATCATTTCTGCAAGCTGCTTTTTATTCTGTCATTCAATCTGGCATCTTCCACTACAAAGTTTTCAGTTTTTTTTACAATGTCTGAAGAAATGGCCTCAACAGGGTGTCCTGGATGGAGGATGCCTTTAATCGACTCTGCATTGCTTCAAAAGGCTATGCCAATTGTAAACCATAAATTTTCCAGGGCAACAGTCCCCATAAATCGCTACCATCTCTCCCAAAATGGTTTGAGGTATTTTCCCTTGTTCTGGAGAAACTTAATGATGGCACAAAATTCAATTTTATCCATACTTAGGGTTTTCTTCACATTTGATGTGCTTCTTTGGTGATATTTGAAAGAGCACAAATACAAGTAGGCTGAAATTTGGCACATATACTATTAATAAATCAGACAATCAAACTCTGTGCACTAGTACTTCCAACGCTCCGATAACCCCCTTTCCATGAATTTCTTGACCATGCCTCATGTGTCAGTATAAAACTTTCTGCCGACTCGCTAATGCGAAGTGGTATCTTAGTGGTGGTCTTCACCTGCATTTCCATAATTACTAGTGAGGTTCAGCATCTTTTTATGTTTATTGGTCATTCAGGTCTTTTCTGTAAGTTACCCTTTAGATGCTTTGCTTATTTTCTAGTTGGGCTTCCATTTGTTTTGACTTATTCAAGTTCTTGATATGTTCTAAATATTGCTCCCTTGCCATTATATACATAGAGCAAATGTCTTCTCCCAGTCTGTGGCTAATAAAAAAAAATACCTTTTTAATATAAGTTCCAAACTTTCTGTGTTCTAATTTATCAATATATATATTTTTTGGATTCTATGTTTCATGTTTTAAGAAATTCTCTTTACCCTAAGGTCATAAGAATATTTTCCTCTAAAAGCTCTAAAGTTTTGCTCTTCACATTTAGGTATTTAATCCATATAGAACTGATTTTTGTGTATAAAGGTCAAGGAAGGGCTCTAATATTATTTTTTTCCATACGGATAACTAATTCCTTCACTGATCAGGCCACTTTCTCCTACCTATTTGTGGTGTCTTGGCTGTCCATTCTACCCCGCTGCCCTGTGTTTGCCCGGGCAATAAATACTATGCTGCCTAGAGTACAGGAACATGATAACATCTTGATATCTGGTGGGGGAGCGCCTCATTTCAAATTAATATTGGCTATTCTTGTCCTTTGTTCTCTTGTTTTTATTAGTTTCATGTGTACAAAAGAACATAATAATCAGACATTTACACACCTCACAAAGTGATAACCCCAAGCCAACTACCAATCTGACACCTTACACAGCTATTACAATACCACTGACTATGTTCCCTATGCTATACTCTACATCCCATGACTATATATTTCTAAATTATGGTTGACATTCAATAGTATCTTATATTATTTCCAGGTGTACAGCACAGTGGGTAGATATTTACATAATTTATGAAGTACTCATCCCAGTAAGTCTAGTGCCCATTTGACACCATACTTTCTCATTTGTTCTTAAATAAACTTTAGGATTAGTTTGCCAAGTTTCATGAAAAACCCTGCCAGATGTTTTACTGGGATACTGTAAGTTTATAAGTTTAGAGAGAAACAATTATTTACGTAATGAGTCTTTCCATCCATGGGTTCTCTCTTCTAGAACAGTTTATAATTTTATCCTTAAAAGATCACATATATATTTTCAGAGATTTATTCCTTAGCACCTTGAATTTTTTGTGGCTATTATAATTTGAAATGTTATTTTTAAAATATAGTGTCTAACTGTGCTACAGGTATATTACATTTTTAACATATAGGTTTAATTTTAATTTTCCTTTTAAAAGTGTAAGTCCTTCAGTATGTCTACCAATCTCCCAAAGATTCAATTAAATGACTCCTCCTATCTTGTTAAAGTCTAGAGTTTTAATTTGGCTTTTTAAAAAAATGCAAAAATAAAACCAACCAACCAAACAAACCAAAAACCCTTTTATAATAGTCAGTAGTTAAATTTACCAACTTAAAAAAATATTTCTGTGCTCTTTTGTTTTTATATGCCATGTTCTTCTTTAGCGTCCATTTCTTCTTGTCCTCCCCTCCTCCTCCTCCTTCTTTTAAGATTTATTTTATTGTTTGACAGAGATAGACAGAGAGAGAGAGAGAACTGGGAGGGCCCAGAGCATTCTCCACAGTCGTACATCATTAGTTTCATTCCACACAGGTGGATGTGGGGCTGTGCAGGGCAGGAACCTGGAGGTTCCCACAAGGAAAGCATACCCAGGTTCAGCATATGGAGCTGCACAGGCTGGGACTGGGACTTGATCTCCGGACCCCGCGGCTGCAAAGCAAGCGCTTAACCCATGGAGCCATCATCCTGGCATTCCCTCCATTTCTTCTGGCTCAGCCCATCCTGTTCTGGTGCTTTGGTGTGGGACTGGATGTGCAGTCAATGCTCTGAAGTCTGACTATGTCTGCAAATGCCTTTATTTCATCCGTACTCTTCAGTAACTTTTTCTGGGCAGGGATGCCTTATTTATCCCAGCACGTAGAAGATCTGACTCCACTGTCATGAATCGCCTAGTGCTGCTGAGAAGATGCATGCTATTCCTTTTTGGACCACCTGTCTTCTCTGACAAGTGTCAAGATCTTCCCTGTGTCCCCGAAGCTCTGCTGTTCTACTGGGGCACATCTAGAGTGAATTTATTTTTCTTTTCCTCTCAGTTTTGGAAATATACATTCAATCTAAGGGCTCACATCTTTCTCCAATTCTGAAAAGTTACCTACCAGCTGTTTTCTCCAGTCTTCTCCCAGGTCTTCTATGGAATGAGTCTCATCTGTTCTCTTTGTTTCTCAGTGTTCTTTCCCATTGCTTCTGTCTATAGTGCATTCTGTCTTTGATTGTGTCTCATCTATTCAGACACGATTTCTTCATTTATTGTTGAGTGTTTCAAGCATGCTTATTTTAAAGTCTTTATTAGACTTTTTCATAAATAAGGAGAATTCATATTCTGATAGTTGAGTTTGTTACCTGTCTTTTCTAGCCACTGATTTCTTCAGGTATTTCAGTGTATAGGTTATTACATTAGTTGTTTTTATTTTCCTACTTCATTATTGGTGCCCCCTTTACCTCCCTTTGTCACTTGGTCTTGTGAGGGGAGGTCCTAAGCACCAGGCCACAGGGACACTGGGACCAGCACGGTGGCAGCAGCTAGTCCAGTTGCTAGAAGGAAGGCTGTACTCATGGTCCACAGATCAGGAGAAGGCACCACATACAGCTTTTCTAGCCTCCTCTCACCAGTGGGAAGTCACTGGCATCAAGCGTGACTATGCTGTGTGTGTGGCTCTCTGTGACTCTAGGAGCCCACAGGCCTGCCTGCCACTAGCTCTGCTCAATGCAAGGTCAGTGTTATTAGAGAGGTCAGCCACACAGCTTTGGTGCTCTCTTTCCATATTTTCCCTTTTATCACTGTGCAATAATAATGCAGGGCAAGTATCAGCGTGAAGTTATTATGACATTTTAACTGTTTTTTTTACTGACTTTTACAAAATAAAAGCAAAATGATGAAAGTAACCATATGAATAAATATGATATAAAAAATGGCAATGCTGTTAAAGTTTATATATGGAAGACAGTGCCACCGATGACAATTCAGAACGCTCACTCCTAAGCTTGTGATCAAGTCTGATTTCACTAGACGCATAATGATTTACACATAGAGTAATCTAATGCCAAAGTACAAGGTGAAAACACCTTTAACAAAGTACCTCGTATATTTTATAGAAAAAGGTATCCAAAATATGTAAATTCCCCATATGTGCCAGAATTAAAGTAGTGAAACAGTGCACATTAAGCCTTTATTTTTAAGTCTGCATGAAACAGAATACCAGTTGACAATAGTGTAGGCAATAAACACATTTCATTCTGAAGGTGGGTAGTTTCAGGTTTGGTGCAGCACATTAATCTCTTAAACCCACCAGTTCCACAGTATATTTTTCAATGTAGACTCATTTCTTTTTAAATGTGGTCCTCAAACTTTCCTAAATCTATGAGCATGTAAAAGGCATTTTTCTTAATCAAGTGGAAGTTTGGAGAAGCTAAATTTATAGGACATCAGTTCCTAAGGGAACGTGAGCACAAGTATCCATAATTGTTAGGAATGCCCAGGGAAGGAGTAACAGTTACAATTTTTTTTTTTAATATATATTATTTATTTATTTATTTTTGACAGAGAGAGAGAGAGAGAGAGAGAGAGAGAGACAGAGAGAGACAGAGAGAGAACTGAACTGGGGGAGCTCCCAGCCCAGCACGTGGTTTCGCACGGGCCGGGGCCGGGATTTGATCCTCGATCCCCGGTGCTACAAAGTGAGTGCTTAACCCACTGAGCCATCCCGGCTTCCCCTGCAGTTTTTTTTATAGGAAGCCTTCAGAGTGAATTTAAGTCAATTAAATACGCAATACTTCAACATATACTTATAACATGTGATTACCTACCTTCTTTCTCACCCCGGGCACTGCCCACGAGGAATCTGGAAACTAAGGGTGTGCTTGATAAGGATAAGCAAGTAGAAATAAAGACGCTCTGCGTGGGTCTGATTTGTAAAAGGTGTCCCCATAATAAGCCAAATGCTATCATTAATAGTGTCATATAACATGGTCCTTGTAAGGATATCCTCCACACCTTAAAGAGAACACATTTATTCATATACATTTTAGTGACAATAAGCCATCTTTTGACTAGCATCATGTAGAGCACAAACATATATACTGTCCAGTAATGGGGCAGGCCTGAATCTTTCAGGAATATATACAACATGTTGTGATATTCAGGAAGCAACTCTGCAGTGGACAGATCAGCACAACATCCAAAGTCATAATCTTAACACAATGCAAACAATAAACACTAACATAAGGCTTACCAAGTTCTAGGTATTCTTTTAGGAAATTAACACACACATGTCTCTGTGTATATACATGTCTGTGAGCATATAATTTAATCCTCAGAACACATCTCGAAAGTAGATATCACTATCTCCCCCATTCCTAGATGAAAATACCAAAGTCCACACAGAAGTTAGGTGATTTTTCTGGGGTCCCATGAAAGTCAATGTTGGGACATAAACTCAGGTAGCATGACTCGATAATTAAACAAATATTGATTAGGCATACGTTGGAATTTAGCATTGCACTAGACATGATGAAAAATACAAAGAAATCAGGCTTGCTCCTAATTCTGAGATCTTCAAACTAGTTGAAGAGACAACATAATAAAAACTATCTGGTATTGATACAAATATGATATTATGGAGGAGAAAAAAAGATGGCGGCATGAGAGGAGAATGCAGATAACTGCCTGAGAAGGGACTTGTGAACAGTGTGGAATCCATGGGGGAAACCCTGAGAAGCAACCTCAACTGAGAGAACCACACAACGCAGAACAACACCCAAAGATTAGAGGAAAAAGGGGAGAGCGGGAGAGGGAAGGGGAAGCAGCGGTTCAGGGACAGAGACTTGGAGCGCGGCCTGGGGCTGGCAAAAACAAAGGGGGGTTGGGGAACTACGGTCAAAGTGGAGCTGGATCGAGGGCGGGCTGGAAGCCGAGACCTAGGGAGCGTGGAAGCCCCACAAGACTGTGGACAATTTAACATCCGAATTCAAGGGACAGCACGCAGTGCCCTAATCAGATCACGGAGCCTAAAGTGGAACAGGGACTGTGTAGCAGGGCGGCTGCACTTCCTGGCAGGCGGGGTGACAGCAGGGATTCAGCCCTCAACAGCTTGGCACCCCTGATTTACAGAGGAGATTGACTGTGAGGGAGCGCCTTCTGAAGATAGGGCTCTTGGAGTGAGGGCTGGGGCTTGAATGGACACAGCTGCATTAGACATGCTTAGAGTGAATCCGGCGGTCTCAAAAGAGCCGTGGGCCTAGAGCGGCTGCCAGCCGAGCTGTGGCCTGTGCACACAGGGCTTTCGGCGCCCCGCCCACCGGGCTGCCCTGGTGCTGCTGCCTGTGCACGTGTGCACAACCGGGCTTTTGGTGTCCCGCCCACCAGGCCTCCGAGGCTCCACTGCCTGCGCACCAGACCAGCATTCAGTGCCCCGCCCACCAGGCCTCTGTGGCACCACCGCCTGCACCCATGTGCACAACCGGGCTTTTGGCGCCCCGCCCACCAGGCCATTGCGGGGCTGCTGCCTGCGCATGCAATTGGGCTGCCAACCGGGACGCCGCAGAGCCAATGCCCATGCGTGTGACTGCGTGGTCGACTGGGCCTCTGCCAAGCCCCAGCCCATCCACGCACTGCCCTGCGGGAGCGGCTTGCAGATACAATTGAAGGAGGGACAGCCAGGCGGAGGAGAGAAAAACCAGAGCTCCTGCGCTCCACCTGCACAGAACCACCAGCCCCCCTGCTGAAAGAGGAATCTGCTATTGTCTCAGGCCCGCCCTAGCTCCTACTCACACACGCCCACCCTTGGCCACACCTTCACTACCCTGCTATATAACAGCTAAGACAGCTACTGAAGTGCCCCAGGACACAGAAGCTGTCTGCTTCCCCCAGCCCTCTCCCAAAATCTCCTTCTCCCACAACTAAGCCCCAAAAGAAAAAATAAAGAGAAGCCCATTTGATAGGCAACCCCCCAAAGGGAAAACATACTTATGCCGAAAGCAAAAAGAACCACATCAAACACAATGCACACCTCAGAATCCAAAACCCCTCTAGAAGATCAGGGGCATTTAGTAAAGGAGTTTTCACACTTGGAATCAAATCTAAGTGAAACAGAATTCAGGGCAGCAATACTCAAGACACTCAGAGAGCTCACTCAATGCTGGCAAAGTACCCAGACACAGTTAAATGACCTCAACAAGAAATTATCTGAGCAAAATGAGTACTTTACCAATAAAATTGAGAAGCTATAGCAGAATCAAAAGGAACTTCTTGAAATGAAAGGCATCATGGGAGAGCTGAAAAAAGAACTGACCAGCATAGGAAACAGGAATGACCAGCTAGAGGAAAGGATGAGTGAAACTGAAGATAGAAACATGGAAATGTCACAGAGGGAAGAAGAAAGAAAAAGGAGAATCAAGAGAAATGAAAGAGCCCTACAAGAACTCTCTGACTCCATCAGAAAGAACAATATTAGAAAATAGGGATACCAGAAGGAAGTGAGATGAAATCTTCTCAGTCTACTAAAACAAATAGTGGATAAAAATTTTCCTAATCTGTGGAAAGAATTATAGACCCAAATCCAAGAGGAAAGCAGAAGCCCTAACTACCTAGACCCTAGCAGATCTTCTCCAAGGCACATTGTTCTGAAGATGACAAAAATCAATGACAAAAGAAGAATCCTCAAGGCTGCCAGGGAAAAACAAAATATAACTTACAAAAGAAAAACTATCAGGCTGTCACCAGACTTATCAGCAGAAACTCTGCAAGCCAGGAGGGAGTGGAGCCCAATCTTCAAAATATTAAAAGAGAGAAATTTCCAGCTAAGAATTAACTATCCAGCAAAATTAACCTTTAGATCTGAAGGATGAATTAAGGCCTTTACAGATATACAGAAGCTGAGGGAATTCTCCAGCTCAAAACCGGCACTCCAAGAAATACTAAAGAAGGCTATCTGACCTGAATCCAGAAATCAAAATAAATGGAGAAAAGTTGGGACAACAAAAAAATAAAAAGGAAAGAAGAAATGGATACAGGATATCCTCATATATCAATCATCACCCTGAATGTAAATGGACTGAATTCACCAATAAAGAGGCACACGGTAGCAGACTGGATTAAAAAACAAAATCCAACCATATGCTGCCTTACAAGAGACACACCTCAGCCACAGGGACAAACATAGACTCAGGGTAAAAGGATGGAAAACAATACTCCAGGCAAATGGCAGTCAGAGAAAAGCTGGAGTGGCCATACTGATTTCTGATGAAAAAGACATCAGGATAAAAAAATAAGACATAAAGATGAACATTACATCTTTATAAAAGGGACAATACAACAAGAAAACATGACACTCATCAATATATATGCTCCAAATCAGGAAGCACCAAAATTTATAAAGCAACTACTAACAGATCTAAAAGGAGAATTTGACAAAAATACAATTATAGTAAGAGATCTAAACACCCCCCCTGACAACATTGGACAGATCATCCAAGCAGAAAATAAATAAGGAGATTGCAGCTTTAAATGATACATTGCAGGAAATGGACATAATTGACATTTAGAGGTCATTCCATCCTACAACAAAGGGATATACATTTTACTCTTACTGCATATGGAACATTTTCAAGGGTAGACCATATCCTGGGACTTAAATCCAACCTCACCAAATTTAAGGGCATCCAAATCATACCAAGTGTATTCTCAGACCACAAAGCATTGAAACTAGAGATCAATTGCAAAAGATCAAGTGCAGAGAGAACCACATATACGTGGAGACTGAACAACATGCTATTAAAAAGTGATTGGGTCAAAGAGGAAATAAAACAAGAGATTGAAAAATTTGTAGAAATGAATGACAATGAAAACACAACATACCAAAATTTCTGGGACACAGTGAAAGCAGTATTAAGAGGAAAATTTGTATCATTACAGGCCTATCTCAAGAAACAAGAAAAACTACAAGTAAACACCCTCACATCTCATCTTATAGAGCTAGAAAAAGAAGAACAGAGGTCCCCAAAGCCAGCAGAAGAAAAGAATTAATAAAAATCAAAGCAGAACTTAATGAAATTCAGAATAGAAAAACAATAGATAAAATTAACACCACAAAGAGCTGGTTCTTTGAAAAAATCAATAGAATTGACAAACCACTGGCTAGGCTCACCAAAGGACAAAGAGAAAAATCTCATATTTCCAGAATACGGGACGATAGGGGAGAGATTACAACTGATGCTGCAGAAATACAA
>PVKE010040078.1:0-14739 GCA_004027555.1 Craseonycteris thonglongyai
TCTTCAGTGCATAGTTATTTCTATTTTACTTTTTGACAGATAGAGAGAGAGACAGAGACAGAGACAGTCAGAGAACCAAACTGTGGGAACTCCCCAGTTCAGCACGTGGGTCCTGCCTGGGCCGGAGCCGGGACTCGATCCTCGGTCCTCATGGCCTCAAAGCGAGCGCTCAACCCGCTGAGCCGTCCCGGCTTTCCCCGAGAACCGATGATTTCTTGCAAGGCTTCCCAATAGGTGGTTCACATACCATTTGACTTGAGGTGTAAAAAAAAGCATTTCTTATTTTAATAATTATGTATTTTTTATGAATAAATTAGAAAAAGTTGTAATGGATGACAGGACACGTGATTTCCTTAAGATACACTAAATCTGTCGTAGTTTAAGAAAATAGTAATTTATACTGTTCAAGCCAAAGAACAAAAGCTGAGCCAAAACGTTCTGCTTCACGTTTTCTGTATTCTCAACAAAAGCAGATTACCTTCACAGTGTGATAGTCTTAAAAATACTCCATTATCAATTCAATCTTTTTTAAATCAGCCATGCGTTGATGTGGGAAGACACAGAGACCAGGTTTTAAAAGATTCTGGTAAAGTAAAAGGGAGTTGCCTTTCCAGGAAAAAGCAGAAAAAAAGACTATAGATCGTGGTTAAGACGTGCATTCTGCAGTTAGTCTTCTCTGGGAAGAAATTCTAGCTTTAAAATTACTAACATTGTGATGGTCAACAAATGATTATCTTTCAGTTTCCGCTTCTACCTAATGGAGAAAATAACAGTTAAGTCGTGTGATTGGCCACTGGCTAAGATACCGCATAGAAAGCAAATAACACAGAGCCTTCTGGCACATCTGAGCATTCAGTGTGTAGTTATCCTTACAAATTTTAATTATCACCCTCATGTCCCCAGGGCTTCTTACTGTGCCCAAGCCAGAGCAGAGGCCCAACGACAGATTTTGGGGGATGAGAGCAGATGCTCTGACTCGGGATAAAAGGGAACACTTGTCCTGATGTTATGGGTGGGTCTGGAAGATTACCTGTAAATTAATATTAGGAGGGAGGTGTGGCTTCCAGGTCAGACATGGCAAAAGTCTAACGTGTGCCAAACTTGGAGCCTCGATATTGCAGTATTTCCCACGGGGGTTCGTTGTCTCGAGGCCCCAAAGAACGAGGACGCGGACACAGGAAGGGAGGGCATGCAGCAATGTTTACAGAAGCCCAGAAAGCACCTCTCTTGCGAGTGGGGGTACCCCAAACTGAGAAGCCCCCAGTCTCGGGAGGGGTGTTGTCTTGGTTTATACTCTTTCAGAGACAAAGAACTGTTAAATGATTGGTTCTAAACGACGTAAAGGGTGATGCATGACAAGTGTCCAATTGCGGTGAACATTTCATCCAGGTAGAGGTAGGGTCCGCAAGTTGGGGCAGGGTCTCTGAGTTAGGAACACCCAATCAGGGCCTTAGCGCTCCGTAACCGTGTTCAAACCCGAACATAGCCCTACGATCTTTCTAAGGAGCCAATTGTAGGGGCATATTTTTTTTATTTTTTGGCATTTTGACGTTATATGGGTGGTACATGTTGCCTTAGTCTACCGGGAACAGTACCTAACTGCTTAGCCACAGGTAAGTCCTGTCTCCCCGACAGTGGGGACAGCCGGGAGCCACGCGAACTGGTCCAGGATGCCTGCGCGTGAGTAGGCGCGAAGATCGAAGGCGCGCTCTCCGATCGGCCAGATCGATCGACCTGATCGAGAATCTTCAACTCGGTTCTGGCTGCGGGAAATTGCTGTGTCTCGCGAGGCTTCGTAGAGGCGGCGGGGGAAGGGGCGGGCCCTGCTGGAGAGAAAGGAGGAGCGTGAGGCGGCCGTGCGTTCCCAGGAGGCTGTGCGTGTGCCCCTCGCTGTCGCTGGGCCTTGCTGGTTGGCGCGTGTACGGCTACTTGCGGTCTAGTCATGGCGCTTCACGTCCCCAAGGCCCCGGGCTTTGCCCAGATGCTCAAGGATGGAGCGAAGGTAAGGGATGGAGAAAGAGGAAGTGAGGTGGCAGGGTCAGCGTAGGGCTGTCGCTACCGCGGCGAACAAGGGCCTACTAATGAGCCGGGCATGCTCCCCCTGCACAGCGGTCGGAGGGAGGGAAGATTCCAGAAAGGGAGGGCTCGGCCGCGGAGGCCCGCGGTCATCTCTGCCCTTGCCCGACCCTGGGTGGGCGTGGGGGTGGGGCGGGCATGGAGGGGTCAGGAGGGGAGTTAGGGGCAAGGCCGCAGGATTCGCTTCCTACATTAACTAGCTGCAAGCCTTAAGCAGTTTGGGGTCCTTTTCCTGTATCCGTAAAACGGGGCGGATTAGACTCTCCATCCTCCAAAGGTATTGGGAGGGTGAAGTGGAATAACGTAGATGAGATTGCTTTGGGAACTGTTAAGCTTTTGACACATAGTTCAAGGAGTGGGTGGTCCGGAGAGGAGGAGGAAGGAACAAGGGTCAGTTCTTGGCAGCTTCTTTTCAAACGAGAAATAGAGGGCTCCCCATTGAGTTCGTAGAACTAATGTGTTACAGTAGGACAGATACTTACAATCCAAATGGGTTCTGTTTTTGGTTTTTTTGTTTTGTTTTAACAATTTTAATATTTATTTATTTTAATTGTTTTTTGACAGAGAGAGAGAGAGAGACAGAGACAGAGAGAGAACTGAACTGGGGGAGCTCCCAGTTCAGCACACGGTTCCGCAAGGCCGGGCCAGGATTCGATCCTCAGTCCCCAGGGCTGCAAAGTGAGCGCTTAACCCACTGAGCCATCCCGGCTTCCCCCCAAATGGGTTCTGATCCAAACTTAGGTTACCTAGCTTGTAGTAAAACTTAGCCCTCGAGTACTTGCTTTCCTCATATTTAAATTGAGATTGAACCAAAAGATAGTACTTTTGAGTTGTAACCCACAGTGTAAGTGACATTCTGGCCTAAATAAAACTGTTTTATGGCCAGAGTTTGAACATAATTTCAAGAGCATAATTTTTAAAGATGTTTTTAATGCGTTACTGATAAATTTGTCTCTTGGGCTGTTCCAATAGTGGTGTTTCTTTTTGTCCCTCCAAATGTCCTGTGTTTGAGGAAATATAGGTCAGTGTTGTTCAGTTTTAGGGAACTCTTTTCTTGTTGGCAGGATGCACTTGGGGGATAACGGGTGTAAGTATCAGGTTTTAATGTAAATATTGGTGAAACAGCTTTGCTGAAAATGACATCACTTTAATAAAAAGTCAGGCTGAAAACTTCATAGTTTTTTCTGAGGCAGAAATAACGATTACAGAAAGAATATTTTAAATAATGATAAAGGGAATAGTACTAGAGTAGAAGAAAATGACAGCAAGTAATAATGTCTACCCCTAAAAAAGGGGGAAGTCAGGGTAGCTGGAATAATTAAATAAGATGTTCAGGAAAGAACTCTTAGCTCAGTGCTAAGTGAGAAAAGGAACCTGCCGAGATTAAAGTGGGGGAGTGATCCAGACTGAGGGACCAGAAAATACAAATACCTTGAGGATGGAATGAGTTTGAGCTGTTAAAACAGAAAGGTGATGAGGCCGAAGCTTACCAACGGAAGGCAAGAATTCTTGGTAAGATATGAATGTAGAGGAGCTATAGCTAAGAGCCAGAACACATAGGGACTTGTACTTGTAGTCCTGAGGAGAGATTTAAAATTTATCCTGAGTTATAGAAATCATTGAAGAGTTTGGTGGGATCTGACTTATAATCAGAGATGGTTGTTCTTCTGAGAGTGGGGGTGGAGGGGGGAGAACAAGAGTGTAAGGCAGGAGATAAGACTAAATGCTATTCTAAGAGTCTGACCCTTGTTGCTGAAGACACTACTTCCAAAGTAGTGGTTATTAACCTTGTTTGAATCACAGTTCCTTTCATGAAAATTACAAAAGCCACACCTTATACTCTAGAACAGTATTGTCTGAGAACTTTTTGCAATGGTGGAAATGTGTATCAGCATCATCCAATCTCGTATTTACTAACCACATGTAGCCAATGAACACTTGAACTGTGGCTAGTGCAATCGAGAAACTGAAGTTTTAATTTTAATTACATAAAATTTAAATAGCCACATGTGGCTAATGCCTGCTCTGTTAAGCAAAGCCGGGCTAGAAAAATGTTCACAGGAGCAGTAGGCCAATGAAACTTATCTGAGGCCATAAGTAAATCACAAGTCTAAAAGAAGTCCAATATAAAATTTGAGAATGTTAGTACTGGTAGTGGTTCATCTATTTTTCAATATGTACACATTGGAATTGTGTTACCATTCAAGTCTATACAATTTAGTCCCTAAACATTTGAGGGGCAGATAATTTATGTGGGAATTCCCAGTGAACATATAGAACTGTTAGCTTTACAATACTTAGGCTCTAACACAATTAGAAATGTATTCAGGGGAAGCTGGGATGGCTCAGTGGGTTAAGCGCTCACTTTGCAGCACTGGGGACTGAGGATCGAATCCGGGCGGCCTGTGCGGACCCATATGCTGAATGGGGGCGTGCCCCTAGTTCAGTTTTCTCTCTGTCTCTGTATCTCTCTCTCAAAAAAAAAAAATGTATTTATACCACATTGCAACTTTTAGTCAGAAAGTACTGATAAAAGGTGTTTTCACCTGAGGTAGCTCACATGTTTTCCGGTAATCAATCTTAGCACTCTTCACTGCAGTTTTCATTACTTAAAAAAAATTGTAGGGGAGGCCCATGTGGCTCAGTGGGTTGGGCGCTCACTTTGCAGCGCCTGGGACCAAGGATCGGTCCTGGCCCCGGCTCGTGCAGAACCAAGTGCTGAACTGGGGAGTTCCCCCAGTTCAGTTCTCTCTCTGTCTCTGTATCTCTCTCTCTCTGTCAAAAAATTAATAAAATAAATAAATAAAACTTAAAAAAAAAAATTGTAGGGCTTATTATGTTTGAATGTGTAAGAAGGTACTAGTGATCCCTAAACATGTCATTTTATTCATTAAACTGGCGAGCAAATTTATGGATCATTTAGCAATACCAAGCACCAAACTTTACATATACAGATCTCATTTGATTTTCTCAACAGTCCTGTGAGATAGGTACCATTATTATTGCCTCTGTTTTACAGATGAAGAAAATGACTGTTTCACGGTTGCTGTCTAATCAAAAGTTCTTTTACAGCATTTTTCAGGATTAGAAGAGGCTGTGTATCGGAACATACAGGCTTGCAAGGAACTTGCCCAAACTACTCGTACAGCATATGGACCAAATGGTAATTTCTAAATTCATGTTTTAAAAGAAACAGTAATAAAATTTTGTGTATTTGCCCTTTCAAACTTACTGTAAGAGTATTATATATAAATTGAGTTTTAGCCATCATATACTATGGCTTTGAAAATTATTACATAGTTCAGTGACATCAGTACAGTCTTTGCAGGTGTTTTTTTGTTTTGTTTTTTATTTTATTGTTTGAGAGGGTTAGAGAAAGAGAAGGGAGGAGAGCCCAGAGCAGTCACCATAGTGGTACATCATTAGCTGTGACATGGTCTTATTCCACACAGGTGGATGTGGCGCCCATGTAGGGTGGGAACCAAACTGGGGGCCTCCGACATGGAAGGCGAGAAGATTTACCACCCACTGAGCCATCGTAGTGGTTACCAGTCCACCACAGTTCAGCATATGGGTTTGCATGGGCTGGGAATCAAACCCTGGACCTTGCGATTGTAATGCAAGTGCTCAACTGCTGAGCTATCCTGGCATCCCCAGTGTTTTCTATTTTTAATCAACAATTCAGATACCTTTAGAAAAATAGGAATCAAAATGTTATTTCATGGTTCTTTCACAGTTGAGACAGTGCCTAAAGTTCATTCTTAGAAATGCTGGACTGGTCTTTTACATAAAGTGACATGATTTAAGGGAGAAAATTCTCTCTTGCCTCTTACCATCAGCCGAATTTAATTGACACATATTTATGGAATGAGCAAAAAGTAAATATGCTTTTAAGTAGATTATTTTGCTCTTTGTGCATGTTAATATAATTTGTACTTATTGAACAATAAAGAGATAAGATTGCCATTCTCCGTAATAAACTTAGGAGGTGAGAAAGGAAGCAAACAACATGGGCATGCAGTCAAGGAGAGCCATGGAGTTGTGAGATAGTCTTAAAGAATAGATAATGTATGTTGAGTTCTTCCAACATTATTTTAAGAAGTGCATTCAAATTTATATTTCTTGACTAGATTTTCCTGGGTATTTGGAAAAAGAATTTGAGTGATAATGGATTTGTTTTTCTAACTGATTATTTTTTGAGGAATGAATAAAATGGTTATCAACCACCTGGAGAAGCTGTTTGTGACAAACGATGCAGCGACTATTTTAAGAGAGCTAGAAGTAAGTTGATTCTTTTACAAAGGTAGAAATGTTTTGATGACATCAGAAATTAAATATGTTTTGACATAGAAGAAACCTCTTATTTCAGATTGGATAGTAAGGGACTTTTTTAACTTGAAAATTTATTATGCAACTTTTTCTAATTCCAAAGAGATCTCTGTACGTTTAACATTTTAGCCAAGAGAAGTCTCCTAAGTTATCAGTTAGTGGAATTTTGTTTCGTGCAACTGCAGTTTTGATGTTACAGAGTCTGTAGGGTAGATACTGCCAGCAGAGTTCTGAGGAAGGCCTAGCATCTGAACACACACAGAGAGCCATTCCTTATTTGCTGCTTTGTAATTAAAGAATATGTTCAAGTTAGGGAATTTTCTTAAACTTCGCTCTTGAAGCACCAGAACTTAATTCATTTCCTGAAACTGTAGATATATTAACATTTCTCTAACTTCTTAAATATTAATGTAGTGTCTAATACTGTGGTGAACAAAACAACAAATTAGATTCCACAAGATATTTGTGGAGGAACTTGTCATTGTGAATATTACATTGTATACTGTGATATTCTAAGGAGTTTTATTCAAGTATGATGGGAAAACTGTCCTCAATAAAATTAATATCTGCTTTCTAGTTTCCTTACTGCTGTCAATTGTTACTCCTTGCTGGTTTCTCAAAAGGTATCTAAATCTTAAGGGGAAAAACACACACTTAAAATTTTGATATACTTTTTTGTAAGAAATATCTTATATTTTCTTTTTTTAAACCACAATTGATACTCCTTAAATTAAGACTATACATAGAAATTGAGATTTATGACCAAGTTAAGTGATGACTATTTTAGCTGTCCTGGAGCTTTTTTTTTAAATGCCTAGGTGTAGTGCTTAGAATTACTTTTTTTTTTAATTTTTTTATTTAGTGAATAATGTTCTGGACCTTATGTGTAGAGATACACAAATTATTAGATAACTGAACAAGAGAAGGGGCACTTTGAAGTTGCACTTACAGTGAAGCATTTGTGCTGATTGGCCTACAGGGACTTGGAGTGTCTTCTTAGGATCACACTATAAGCATAGAGTAGTGTGGTGAAATAGACTTACCTGGCCCCCAAGGAGATTGGAGTTTATTAATTTAAGAAGAAATGGAAATGAATTATTTTATTGTTTTAAAGATCAAATGCTTTAACTGGATATTTAAATTCAAACCACTCTACCAGGTACAGCATCCTGCTGCAAAAATGATTGTAATGGCCTCTCACATGCAAGAGCAAGAGGTTGGAGACGGCACCAACTTTGTTCTGGTGTTTGCTGGAGCTCTTCTGGAGTTAGCTGAAGAGCTTCTGAGAATTGGCCTATCAGTTTCAGAGGCAAGTGTTCATTTTAGAATGTACTATTTAAATTTTGCCTGTACATGTATGCACACATGTGCTACCCCCCACTTATTCAAACTGAAATAATCATTTCGTAATAGCTAACACTGAGCCATTGACTGTGTTTCAGGCATTGTGGAACGCAGCTTTACTTGCAGTATTTCATTCTATCCTTACGAGAACCCTATGAGTGAAGACTTAAAATTAATCCCACTTTATTTTAGATGAGGAAAGTGAGGCTTAAGTTAGAAAAATCTTGCTTAAGATCTTATAGCTAGTAAGTGGCAGTTAGGATTCAGTCAGCTGGTCACCAGACCTACACTTAATTTGTAAGCTCTGCCGTGAATGTTATTCTGGAACATTGATGTTGAAATTAAATATCTATATTCATTAACAAAATAAGATACTTTAAGTCATGTCAAAATTATGTATTTTTAAGAAATGTTTTTGCTCTTTACATTTAAGGTCATAGAAGGTTATGAAATAGCCTGCAAAAAAGCCCATGAGATTCTTCCTGAGTTGGTATGTTGTTCTGCAAAAAATCTTCGAGATGTTGATGACGTGTCATCTCTACTTTGTACCTCTGTAATGAGTAAACAGTATGGTAATGAAGTCTTTCTGGCCAAGCTTATTGCTCAAGCATGTGGTGAGTAAATATCAGTAAATGTAAAGCTCCAAGATGAAAATGGCTTAGTGTAATTAAGATTTTCTCTATTGTCCCATTATATCTTTTGATGTGTATTGTTTTCTTAACAGTATCTATCTTTCCTGATTCCGGCCATTTCAATGTTGACAACATCAGAGTTTGCAAGATTCTGGTAAGTTTAGAAAATGCATTAGTGTTATCTAGATAGGTCATTTGTTCTTTTGAAAAAAAAATAAAATTGTTGATGTAAACCTATATTTTACCTCAGATACTGGACTTGGGACTTCCTGCCTTTTGAAGCATCACTTTAAGTTTTGCTTTTGCTAGGTTGTAAAATTACTATCAAATTTTAAAAAGTATTGACATTATCTGCTTATAGTTATCATTTTCCACGACAGCTTGAAGGTTGAGAGTAGTGCATAAACAAAACACTAACTTTTTTGCATTCTTCAAATATGAATTATAGCAGTAAGCTCAGAAGGCAGTTTTGAATGGAATGCAAGTTGTTTTGCTCTACAGTAAAATTCACTTTAATGTTAGATTAATAAGTATATGTTTGATACAAGTTTACATTCTTGATATAGGAAAGCCTATAACTTGTGGATTTGCACATACATATGATAATGTAGTTTAGCTTGCATAAGTACATGTGCTAGCTGTGTGCATGCACACGCACAGATATAAATGTATAAATACTGTATATGCTGTGTGTTTTCTGATGTCCATGTACTGCCTCCCTTCCCTATTAAATTGTAAGTTTGTAAGGTCAGAAGCCTTGCTTTTCTTCCCTATTCTGTCCCCAGTACTGACAGCTCTGCCTGGTACATCTACAGCAAGTACTTGGTGAATGAGTGTGTGAGTGGCTTAGATCAGTTGTTCTTTAGCTTTGGTTCTTCCTAGTATGCTGAAGGAGCTCTCCTCCCCCACTCCCCATAACAGTGCCTCATTCCCACAGTGATTTCTGCCCTGAGCAGACTGGTGTGCTTTATGTCTACCACCCCACTTACCCCACGAGTCACTCACCACTGTGGTGTGTGTATTACTTAATTTAGAAAGGATATTTTTGGTACATTGCATAATCAACAGCTTAGCCCTAATGCTATTTTCATGAGCTCACTGATGATTTTGGCATTTGACTCCTAGGGCTCTGGCATCCATTCCTCATCAGTGTTGCATGGCATGGTTTTTAAGAAGGAAACTGAAGGTGATGTAACATCTGTCAAAGATGCAAAAATAGCAGTGTACTCTTGTCCTTTTGATGGCATGATAACAGAAACTAAGGTTTGTGACTTCAAAGCTTTAAAATTAAAGATAAAAGTTTGAGGTTGACCTGTTAGATTGTTTTATGATTTTGAGGTTTTGAGGTGGGGGTTTGCTTTTAATCCAGTGAATTCTGCATAATTATTGAAAACTGCAGAATCCTATCTGTTCTTTAAAATCACTTATATATTCTTTGCATATCTAGTTCAAGTACTAAATACTAGAATCTGTTTTGTGGCATTATCATTTATATTGTAACATACAGCTTTTGTCTACTACTAGAACTTACATGTTCAGCACGTAAGCTCACTGAAGAGAGAGCACAAGTACTTTGAGCTTTTCATAAAAATGTTTTTTAATGTTGAGATTCTGTAACAGGTATATAATTGATAAGTTTGCTTTTAAAAATACAGGTTATAAAGTTTGAAGCTTATTTATAGGTCACTTTTAACTTCACCCCTAGAATTCTTGAAAGGAGTTGTTGATGGTTTTAAGTGTGACAGATGTGAGGGAGGGGGCATTGGTCATTAGTCCACACTTTAGAAAAAGTTGAGAAACACAACATTGTTATTTTGGTACACTAGATGACATTGTCAAAAGACCACTGCCAGGACATGTGCCCAACATACCTAAAATTAAGTAAGGTATTTCTTCATCATCCCCACTAAAGTGCCTGTCAAAGAGAAAATGCATCAGTTTTGGGCGAGGGGATCATCTAAGAGCAAGCTGAGTTTCTTTTCATACAAATTTTGTATTCTGCTTCATTATACATGTATATTTGTCTTTATATTTTCTCCCAAATCTTTTTAATTCTTCAGTAAGATGCTGTCCGATGACTTTGAACATCAGAGTAGAAAAATGGTTTTAAAGAGTGTGCTTGCTTATTTTAATAGGGAACGGTACTAATAAAGACCGCTGAAGAATTGATGAATTTTAGTAAGGGAGAAGAAAATCTTATGGAAGTACAAGTTAAAGCTATTGCTGATACCGGTGCAAATGTTATTGTAACAGGTGGTAAAGTGGCAGACATGGCTCTTCATTATGCAAACAAATACAATGTCATGTTGGTGAGGTAAGTGAGAGTTGCATCATTCTATTAACCCTTATTATAAATGGTTTCTTGATGGTGAAACACTAAATAAATTCAACATACCAGGAAGACTATTAAAAACAGTAAGAGCACAGGAAGCTAGTTTAATCTTGGGAGGGAGAATACTTGAGCTGAGAGCTGAAGGACTAGTCAATAGATGTTATTATTTGAAGACGGAGAACGGAAAGCATCCTAGGCAGAAGGAACAGTTTAGGAGACCAGGCACAAGCCTGGTGCACACTGTAGCTAGCATGTGGGGTTAGGAATATAACCTAATCCATGAATGCATTTATGAGGCATCCTAGACAAAGTATCTGTTCCAACCTCTCCTAGCACCAGTGTAATGTGCAGAGTAAATAACTGTTTTCTTTGCATAATGTGATAATTACCCAAAGTAAAGCCAAGTTTTCTGCATACCAGGGCTTACCTGTTATTTTAGAACTATAAACTCTTGACATCTTAAAGAGACTTAAATTCTCTCAATTTTAGAATAATGCCGTGAATACCTTTATCTGGGCTGTGTAGTACAATTCAGACCCTTGCTGAGCTTAAACCTTCAGGGTCCACAAAATGTGACTTGGGGATCAGTTTCCTGTTTAATTTCTGCAGTTTATTCTATATGATGGAATTAAAGCTTCTATTCAGGTCTGCTTTTTTTTTCCCCCCCTTTTTAAGGCTGAATTCAAAATGGGATCTCAGAAGGCTGTGTAAAACAGTGGGTGCTACAGCTCTTCCTAGATTGGTATGCATTTTGGACACTATTAAAAGATAATTGAACTTATTTGAGTTCCTGTTATAACAGTTACTTTCTTACAGACTCCTCCTGTTCTTGAAGAAATGGGACATTGTGACAATGTTTATCTGTCAGAAGTTGGAGACACGCAGGTGGTGGTTTTTAAACATGGTATGTAGTAATGGCACAGTATATTTATAGAAGGGTGGGTGTTCCTTTTCTTTTGCTAATCCCCAAATATATTTAATTTATTGACAGAAAAGGAAGATGGTGCCATTTCTACCATAGTGCTTCGAGGCTCTACAGACAATCTGATGGATGATATAGAAAGAGCAGTAGATGATGGTGTTAATACTTTCAAAGTTCTCACAAGGGTCAGTATTAGCAGTAATCTTAGTTTAGTAATTTGCAAGACCTCAAAATCATAGTTGGCAGACTCCTAAACATTTTGAGAACTTCAAAGTGAATGGCTAGTGTAAAGCAAAGCACCTCTTTATAACTAGACTTATGTATCCATTGTGAATTGTTAAACAGCAAAGCAAGGCTTTAAAAAAAAATGCTATTTTAAAAAGATAGTTATGGTTGTTTTTAGTTATAATGTACCTTCAGTTGTTTAAGCACTGTTTTTAGTCATATCTGTGGAAATGCAAATAAGGTAATGTGATGTCCCCATTCTTAACGTTGGTCCTCCCTTTTCATATATCTACACTATGTACAATAAGATAATTTGCCCAAATTACCATACTGATGTAAAGTTTGCAGTTAGAATTTGAGCAACAATACCTGATTTAGAAACTCATATGGTGTAGTTCTGGAATCTAATTAGCAAGCTGCAGGTTGCTTCTTAGTGACTTTTTTTTGTACTACGTATTATAGGATAAACGACTTGTGCCTGGAGGTGGAGCAACAGAAATTGAGCTAGCCAAACAGATCACATCATATGGAGAGGTACAGGTTTTTTGGTATAAATTGAGTCTTTTCTTTGCTTGAACAGAATATAATCCTAAACCTGTTTTTGTTTCAGACATGTCCTGGACTTGAACAGTATGCCATTAAGAAGTTTGCTGAGGCATTTGAAGCTATTCCCCGGGCACTGGCAGAGAACTCTGGGGTTAAGGCCAATGAAGTGATCTCTAAACTTTATGCAGTACATCAAGAAGGAAATAAAAATGTTGGATTAGATATTGAGGTATTTGAAAAAACCCTACGAACTTAAATTCTTTTATTTTGTGAATGTACAACCTAAAAGTAGAAATAGTAAGTTTAAAAGAAAAAATGATTTGTAAGCAAATTACTTTTGTAAGTTATCTTTAAATACATAATTTAATAGAGAATTTAGTTTCCCTTCTGTGCCAATAACCTTTTGTTTTATAGGGTGTTCGGGGCAGTACTTTTTGCCCAGATAACATTTATAGTAGTAATATTTAAGGAGTCATGGATTTTTGAGTATAAAATTTTCACATGAAAGCATCTAAAGTGAAAGAATGAAAATTTTGTGTTGACAGGCTGAAGTGCCTGCAGTAAAGGACATGTTGGAGGCTGGTATTCTAGATACTTACCTGGGGAAATACTGGGCTATCAAACTGGCCACGAATGCTGCTGTCACTGTCCTTAGAGTGGATCAGGTGAGTGAAAAATGAAATTCTGGTCTTTAAAATAGTTTTCATATGGTTCAATAGTCCATTTTCATGGAACTAGAACATAGCATAGTTCTTATACTCAAAGGAGTATTCTTTTACCTTCATCTGAGAGATACTCAAGTGTCCCTAAAAAACATTTTTGTTTTTTCCTTGGCTGTTACAGGTTTAATATTGAATATATTTCAGTTCATTTAAAAATAAAGACCTTTGTAGTAAAAGAAACCTTTGTTATTTTTAAACTGGAAAAAGGAAAACTAATCTAATTTAGATTTTGCAGGTTTTAGACTTTTTTAGCCTAAGGACCCCTTATAATCTGGAGGGGAGGTTTAATAAGTAATGTTAGTCTGGAAGGACCGTGAAGTCATTGCAGACTAGCAACTTTAAGGTAAGTGAAGCCTCTAGTTGTTCATGCAGCTAATAGGACCTAGGTGTTTAAAATTGTTTCTGCTGTGACAAGTTATGTCTTGAGGAACTACCAAAAGATACTAAAAACCAGAGTACTTCTGTGCTTTTTGTGTGTTTTTTTTCTTCCCCTAATTGTGACAAAGAGTAAAAGTGGTAGAAACTATTCTGGGCTCAGAGATAAACCAGAATTCATAATTTTTCAAGGTATTTTCTAGTAAACTTAAATTCATTTTCCTTCAAAATTCTAGAATTGATTACTAAGCAATGAAGTATTTATAAATACTTAATAGAAAATTGTATTGCATTGGACATGGTATAAGTTCATTAAGTGAAAATCATGCCTAAGTAATCTTGGGAGAAGCAAGTTGTAGGTGGAAATTGGACTTTTAAGCACCATGAGGACCCGCTGATGGTAATTATAGCAGTATAGATTTCACCTCAGTAAAAGGAAGAACTTTTTTGTACCTTAAGATGATTGGAAATGGAACTGGATGTTTGTGTACTGGATTTGTAAATAGGGTATTTTTATAGCAGTGTATTAAGTCGTTTTCAGTGGAAGAATATGTATTTCAGAGTTTTTAAAGATAATGAAAGGCTAAGGAAATGTTCTAAAAGTTAGCAAGTGGCAAGAAT
Organism: Craseonycteris thonglongyai; assembly: GCA_004027555.1. Lineage (NCBI taxonomy): Eukaryota > Metazoa > Chordata > Mammalia > Chiroptera > Craseonycteridae > Craseonycteris > Craseonycteris thonglongyai. The sequence continues at coordinate 14,125 of PVKE010040078.1, forward strand.
AAAAAGGGAGACCAAAAACAGGGACAGTGAGGAACTGGAAAATCAGTTTTAAGCCTTAAATAATGTAGGAGGGCTACATTAATTTTTGTTCAGATGTTTATTTCACTGGTTCGGAAATTACGGTCTCAAATCAGCAGCGTCCATGTTACCTAAGAACTCGTTAAACTTACAAATTTTTGCATCCACCCACTCACGAATCAGAAACTCTGGGAGGAGGCCCAGCAATGTTTTAAATAAGCCTGCCATGTGGTTATATGATGTCCACCAGTCTTGAGAATTACTGTTCTATGTATAAGAATCAAGCTGCATTAGGTTCTAAAATTATATTTAATGCCTGGAATGCCTTTAATTCCAGCTGAATGTAAGCCTCAGTTGGTAAAATGGTATCCCAATAATTCCAGGTTTAGATTTTTTGAGATTTATTGTGTTGAGGGGTGAGAGAAGGGAGGAGGGCCCAGAACAATCTCCATAGTTGTACATCATTAGTTGTGACATAGTTACATTGTACACAGCTGGGTGAGGGGCTGCATAGGGCAGGAACTAAGCTGGGAGCCTCCTGCATGGGAGGCAAGAACCTACCTTCATCTAGTCATCCCAGCGGTTATCAACTGAGCT
>PVKE010040080.1:0-14737 GCA_004027555.1 Craseonycteris thonglongyai
CCCTGCTCTCACCCCGCCCGCCGGGAAGTGCCGCCGCCCTGCTCCACAGTCCCTGTTCCACTTTAGGCTCTGTGATCTGATTAGGGCACTGCGTGCTGTCCCTTGAGTTGGGATGTTAAATTGTCCACAGTCTTGTGGGGCTTCCACGCTCCCTAGGTCTCGGCTTCCAGCCCGCCCTCGATCCAGCTCCACTGTGACCATAGTCCCCCAATCCCCCTTTGTTTTTGCCAGCCCCGGGCCGCGCTCCGAGTCTCTGTCCCCGAACCGCTGCTTCCTTTTCCCTCTCCCGCTCTCCCCTTTTTTCTCTAACCTTTGGGTGTTATTCTTCGTTGTGTGGTTCTCTTAGTTGAGGTTTCTTCTCAGGGTTTCCCCTGTGGATTCCCCTCTGTTCACAAGGCCCTTCCCAGGCAGTTATCGGCGTTCTCCTCTCATGCCGCCATCTTGGATCTCCCACATTCCTTTTTAAGGCTGCATAGTATTTCGTTATGTGATTACACTATAAACTTTTCAACCAGTCTCCTACCTATGGTCATTTAGTTTTTTCCCTAATATTGTGCATTAAAAATAATACCACAAGGGATGCCAGGATAGCTCATCGATTGAATACTTGCCTTACAATTGTGAGATCTAGGGTTTGATTCCTGGCCTCGATCTATTCAACCCCATGTGCTGAACTGTGGTACAACTGATAACTGCTGAGATGGCTAAGCAGTGAAGGTTCTCACCTCCCGTGTGGGAGACCCCGGGTTAGGTTCTTGTCTTGTGCAGCCCCCGCCCACCTGTGTGGAATGAAACCATGTCACAACTAATGATGTACAACTATGGATACTGCTCTGGGCCCTCCCCCTTCTCTCTCTCTCAAACAATAAAATAAATCTTAAAAAAAAATAATACTACAGTAGGCATCCTTAGGCATTTGTTGTTTTATATTTGGGCTGTTATTTTTCAAGGTGAACTTATGGAAGCAGTTTTTCTGGTCAAAACGTATATAGTTTTGTGAGGTGTTGAAAAATTTCCTTTCATATGTTTTGTACCATTTTTGTATTCCTGCCCTCAACTTAATAGTGTTGCTATTTTCCCACAGGGCTCACTGAGAGGGTGTGCTGTGTAGCTTCTGAGTTTTTAGCCATCCGATAGGTTAGACATGGAATCTCAGGGTGCATTTTACTTATCAATTAAGTTAAATATTTTTTATTCTCTTTAAGTGCCATATGCTTTTTATTTTCCCCATGAACTGCTACTTGTATCTTAGTTTTAATAATGTTTTTGTTAATTTTTTTCCCCTTGGTATTTAAGGTGCTTTGAAATCAGAGACCTGAGTCCTTTATTAGTGACATAAGTTTAAATATGATCTCTTAGGTTGCCATTTGTCTTTGATTTTTCTTATGGAGCTTTGCTATTATCATTGTTATCATAGAAATGTTTAAACATTTTTATGAGATCAGCTTTATAAATCTTTACTGTTTTTGCTTTTGGTTTTGGAACAATCTGGTAGATAAATGAGTAATAGAAGTTGAAGAGGCATTTAACAAAGGAGGGAACCCATGTTTTGATGAGGAGAATGAACACAGTCTGAGAATGAACCCTGTCAAGAATCACTTTGGCAGACTCTTTAATAGGAACAATTATGCTTAAAAATGCAACTTCTTCATGACCCAGCAATTTGACTATTAGATTTATAATGAAAAACATTGAGTGCACATTTTCCTAGTTAATGTGTATATTTTCATTGCAGGATTACTTTTTTTTTTAAGATTTTTTTTTTTTGACAGAGAGAGAGAGATACAGAGACAGAGACAGAGAGAAGGAGGAGGGCCCAGAGCAGTCTCCATAGTTGCACATCATTGGTTTTTCCACATAGTTTCATTCCACAGGTGGGCGCGGGGCTGCACAGGGTAGGAACTGGGCCAGGGTCTCACCCCAGTGAGAACCGAACTGGGGGCACACTCTAGTTCAGCATATGAGTCCACACAGGTCAGGGCCGGGATTTGATCCTCGGTCCCAAGGGCTGCAAAGTGAGCACTTAACCAACTGAGCCATCTCGGCTTCCCCTATGATTACTTTTATAGTAGTCTTAAATTATAAACAACCCAAATGTCTTACAGTACAAAAGAATGGATAAATCAATTGTGGTATAGTCATTAAAAAGGACTACATTATAACAATGAAAATGAAAAGAACATGAAACAACTTGAATGGCTTTCACAAATATAATATTGAGTGAATGAAATAGGATACAAAAGAATATGTGCCATAAGATTTCCTTTATACAAAGTTTTGAAGTAGTCAGAACTAAACTATATGCTTAGGTTGAATACTTTGCTGTTAAAACTATAAACAAAAGTTGGGGAGTAACTGCCATTAAAGTCAAAATATTGGTTATTTTTTAGGGGGGGGAGCTTGTGATTGGGAAGAGGAAGACAGGCAAGGAGCTACTGGGGTGAAGTGCAATGTTCTGTTTCCTAACTGAGATGGCTGTTATGGTTGTTACAGGGCTTTTGTTTTATAAAATGGTTAAGTTATACATTTATATTTTAGATATGCATGTTATAATTTACAATAATAGAGATTTACAAATATTTTTAAAGACTTGATTACAAGAAGGAAACCACCTAAAGGACAAATTTGCAAATGATATAAGTTGAAAAGGCATAGAAAAGCAATTCTAAATGGTTGAAAACATATGAAAGCCACCCTCAATTTCATAGAAATTAAAATGTCTGTGAAGTATCACTACATGAACTGAATTAACACATTCATATGAGCAATAATACGTGTTACTAATGGGCGTGAAGGGAAAGGGTGTTCCACACAGAGAGAATGTTACATACAGGTTTTTGGAAACACAATCTGGCAATACCCATTAAAATAAAAAATGTATGATTGATTCAATCCAGAAAACTCACTAGTATGTGAGAAACATGTATAAAAGACTATTATTGTAGCATTGCAGTGGTTTAAAACATTTATAGGATAAAGGTTGAATAAATTACAGTATGCTATAAAACAAAATGCTATGCAGAACTACTAAAAAACTACTATGTATAGTTGTGGTACATTTATACAATGGAATACTACTCAGCAATAAGAAAAGATGAAATACAGCAATTCGTGACAACATGAATAAACCTTGAAGACATCTTATTAAGTGAAATAAGTCAGAATGAAAGAATCAAGAAACATATGACCTCACTTATAGGTGGAATATAAAACTGAAAGGAACAAAGAAACAAAGACTCACGGGCATGGTCAATAGCTTAGTGGTTACCTGAGGGTGTGGGGGGAGGTGGGTGGGAGAGATGGGGGAGGGAGTATGGAGGAGGAATCAAACATACAGTGATGGAAAGTGAGCTGATTCTGGGTGGTGAGCACATAATGCAATGTATAGACAATGTAATGTAGAATTGTACACCTGGAAACAATGTAATTGATATTAATTAATGTCACCCCAATAAACTGAACAACAACAACAAAAAGACGTACTGATTGACTAAAAGGGATTTATTTCAATGAATGATTGTGGAAAGAAATACAAAAATGGAGACAGGTGAATACAATATGTGAAACAGTAACAATTGTGTGTGTGTGTGTACTCGTATATAGGTTTGCCAGTGTGATTATACAAGCAATGAGAGAAATAATGAAGAATACGTACTAAATTGTTAACATAGGTTATCAGGTGAGTCATACAGGCTGATGTAGGTGAAAATTTTGAACAGAAAGACTTATTAAAAGTTTTCCTTACAAATGAAGAGAAATGGTGCCAGAGGAAAGAGGTTATTTTTTAAAATGAAATTCAGGCTGCATAATTGTAAATACAGACAGGAAAACTGTTCTTTTTCTGAGTTTGTACAGATAAAGAAGCTAGATTTTAAAGTTTTATGTCTGTTCTCCAAATTTCTAAGATTCAGTCCATTATTATTACTGTCAGGTCAACCTCTATAGAGCAACCCTTTTACCTCCTTATGCCTCTTGAGTAAAACTTCCAGTGACTTTGCTGTTGCCCTGCGCAGGAAGTAGAACAGTCTCTGGCTGACTTCAGACTCTGTGTTCTAGCCCTTCCTGCCTATGAGTTTTCCCAACTCCTCCCTACCAGCTGCTGTGCTTCAGTTAGGTCACTTTCCACTGTCCTCATCTCATGCAATCGATGCCCTCCAGTATAAACTCTTGCAATCCTCACAGAAACTATTCTGTCTCTAACCAGGCCTCGGTCTTAAAGTCCCAGATAGAGAGCACTCTCTGAAAGACCGTTTTCTAACTGTGGCACCTCACTCATCCGTGGTCATTGTAATTCCCGTAATACATATGATCTAGCTAATAGGTTACCTTTCAATTATATGCTGTCAGAGAATAGTTTTGTATTGTCTCTGGTATTTTTTTCCTTTCCCTTCTAAGTAGACTACACCTTCTTTGAAGGCAGATACAATGGTTAAATTATGGCCCTATTCTCTATTGCTTACTGGTTATATTGTAGAACTCAGTAAATTACTTTTTGGTATACAGTTTTCTTATTTTAAAAGTAATAGCACACACCTTTAGAGTAAATTCCTTAGCATGAATTTACTGGATCCAATTATATAAACATTTTACAGCTCAAAAAATAATTGATAAAGGACATAAATAGATAAGACACACACAGATAAAACTTACAAAGAAGCATATTATATGGATGTGTACTCATCAGTTATTAAAGAAGTGCAAATAAAACCCAATACTATGTAAATAATATATGTATCTATAATTTGGGTATGTATATTTATTTGTGTAAACATACATTTATGCACCCATACATATATCTGGCATACATTTTAAAAATTAAAATTTACATAAAACATACTGTCAATATTGTTGGGACCACCTTGCCAATATGAATCAAGAGCTTTAACATTATTTTTTTATTGTTTTGTATTCTTTATTAATAAGTAGAAGATATTACATCTTTTTCACAAAATTTTTTATTATGTCTGGGAAAGAAAAGATAAAAGTGTATGCTTCCTTCCTATTCCTTCCCCAGAAGTTAATAGCATGTCATAAATCATTATCAGAAAAGAAAAGTAACACGAGATATCCATAATTCAGTTATCATTTTGTTTGGCTTCCTTATAGTATTTTTCAAAAGCACATTTTGATAGTCTTGTAATCAAATAATCATATATATATATATATATATATATATACACACACACACACACACATATATATAACATTTTGTCTTGATTTTTCCATATAGTATTTAACTGAAAGTGTACTTTTGGATTAACAAGAATGCATTAATACAGCATTTTCTGAGCACTTACTGTATATGAGGCATAACATGAAGAGGATTATATATTATATAACAATATATGTTTAATTATGGTAGAACAAAAAAGACCTTTAACAGTGAATATGGCTATTAAATTGATGCAGTTGATCAACACACATTTATTGAGTAGCTGCTATGTGATAGGCCTTTTTCCAGGTGCTGGGGATCTAGCAGTGAATAAATCAAAGGTGTGATCTTTTGAACCAACACCCCAATAGGGAAAACAGATAAGACACAGATAGATGGATGGACAATGATAACTACTATAAAAGTAAAAGCAGGGTGAGGAGTCACAGAGTGATACAGTTGCTATTGAGCAGACACTGGAATAAAATGAGGGATGGAGGCTTATGAATACAGGGAAGAACAAAATTCAGGCAGATGGGACAGCAAGTTCAAAGGCCAGGAGTGCATGAGAAGCAACACAGAGGACAGTGTGGTCAGTGCAGGTTTCAGCTCCAGTTCTGTTAAAATAGACATTCTAGGGAAGCCAGGATGGCTCAGTGGGTTAAGCGCTCACTTTGCAGCTCTGGGGACCGAGGATCGAGTCCTGGCTCGGGCCCTTGCGGACCCATGTGCTGAGCTGGGGAGTTCCCCCAGTTCAGTTCTCTCTCTGTCTCTGTATCACTCTCTCTTTCTCTCTCTCAAAAACAAACAAACAAACAAACAAAAATAGACATTTTAGTTTTTGTTTAATTTCAGGTTCACGTTTTGTAGATAATAATATTTATTATAATACGTAGAATTTTTAATATACAAAATGCTTTACATATCTTTTCTCTAATCATTAAAATAACTATGAAGGACAGACAAGTTTCATTTGGTATTTATATTATATGTAAATTAAAAAAATACATCAAATAATACTTTATACTGTTTATGGATAGAAACAGTAAAAATGTAGAAGCACGGTGTACAACTTTGTATAACATCATCTATATATTGCATTATGGAAACTATGTAACTGTTACCAACTAATGTCACCCCAGTAAATTTAACAACAACAAAAAAACTAAAAAAAAAAAAACAAACTTAAAAAAATTACCAAGCAAAAAAAAAAAAAGTTTAGAAGCATGGAGGGGGAAGATACACAATTGCCAAATTCAGGTTAGTAGTTACATCTGGGGAGCGAGAGAGAATGGGATGAACGTGGATGAATGGGAGAATGAGAATTTGTAATGCTCTACTTCATTTTTAAAAATTGTCATATAAATATTATAGAATACTTGGTTTCTATTACTTTTGTACCGGTATATGTGCATGTGTGTATCACAAAGTTTAGAGTCAAATATAACGCAATCTAACTTCAAACCAGTGCTCATTAAACGTTTTCCTCAAAACAAATAGCCCTCACCAAAGAAAACACTCCCAGCACTCAGCAAAGTATACCGTAGAAATGACTTCCAAGATTTACAGGAGGAATTCTCTTCCCCTTGAACTAGTCTGCCATTCAAGAACTGAATCCAATTCATGGGATGTGTCAGTGTCATTGCAATGAATGAGGGCTTGTTGCATTGCTAAGGAGCTAATGAGCTGTTGTGCAGAGGGAGTCAGCTGGTTTCCAGTAAAGGCTGGAAAGCAGGCTGCAAGGAGGGTGGGCCAAGTTCTTGAGACAGCAGCCGTGGCCACGACCTGCTATTGTTAGTTCCCAGTAAGCATGCCAGGTGCCCCCGAGTACATGAGGGCAGCACGGCTCACACGAGAGCTGCTATCTTCCCTTCAAGCTACTGCCTAGAAATTGTTAGAATATCAACAACTGTGCCATGTATCTTAAGAAAACATTTTTATTCTCCAATAATGTAAGACTCCTAACGAAATGTTACGTGGGTATCCTAGTCTTTTCTTTGTTCATGCAGGAGAACAGTAGAGAGAAATAGTCTGAATGATTGTATGATATCTTGGGTTTGTAATTTTATAAAATTAGGTAGTAGATTTGATATGTATTTTTTTAAAGGAGCTTTTAGGGTGGCATAATACTATTAAAAGGTATTGCTGGTGGGGAGAAGGGAGGCTGGAACCATCACATTTCACGTTGAAAGTTATTTTTTTATTTTTTATGAAAAAAATGATTATTTTTCTATACAAATAGCTTTTAAAAGTGACTGAATATCTTTTATCAGTAGAGAGTAACAACATATCTAATGGTCACTTAAACATTTAATTTTTAAAACCAGTTTTTAATTCTCAAAATTACTTTGCCATATGTGTTTTATCTCCATTTGATAGATGAAGAAATTGAAGCACAAAACAGCAGATAACATATCTAAGATATCAAGTTACTTATGAAGCCAGAACTAGAACTTGAGTCTCCTAAGTTCTAGTTGAATGATATATTTTAAAACTAGATTCTACTGATTTTCAGGTGCCATTACTTAACGTTTTTTTTTGTTGTTGTTTTTTTAACCTACGAAGAAAATTCCATAGGAATCTGAAAGTTCTCAGAATTTTATCTGGAATGACTCCCTGGCCACCCCAATGTCTTGTTTTAATTTCAACTAAGTAAACTTTATTAACACATTTTTGCTCCATGATTTACTATAATTGTTAAAATTTTCTTCCAGACTTTCGAAACCAACCTCTGATCTACCATTTACTGTCACTAAGATGTAAAAGCAAAATAATTTATTTAGATCTCCAAGTTATTTATTTTTTTAAATAAAGGAAATAAGAAGGAAAATAAAAACATAAATATTCATAAATAAACCATATGTAATCCATATGTATTTTGGAACAGAGAATTGGGGAAGAATAGACCTTTCATGCTGATTTCACTGGATGCAGATTTCTGGTTCCAGGCATGAATTACCTGAGTCTTAGGCTGTCTTAGATGCCTGCATAAGGTGTGTAATTGTCATAAGTTGATTACTTAGGTATTCAAAAGCCATAAACAGAAAACAGGAAACAATAATACCAAACACATATAATGCCAGGCCTGGTTCTAAGTGCTTAGTATATATTAACTTAATCTTCCCAGCAAACTTATATGGTCGGAACTATCAATTTTCTCATTTTATAGATGGAGAGCTACAAGATGAAAAGAATGTGTTTGGAAGGTTTCAAGAATAAGCCTGAGGCTCCAGGAAATATGCAAGGTCTGGGTTTCCCATCCAACTCCCTTTTCCCCCAACTCAGCCTCCCCCCATTTGGAAAGCATCCCCAATGCCAGGAAGGTGCTCTCAGTGAGGGCCTAATCAGATGCAAATTTCTGGTTCAAAATGAAGATATTTTAAATTTTAACATACTTTTTTTTGCATTATTTATCACCCAACCTTGAACTATCTGGAGAGACCATTCACATCCAAAGAGAAGACCCTTCATTTTCACACCCACATACTAGTAATAAAGGCAGGATAAGAGGCCCTTTAGGAGACAGATGTTATGTGTCAGATCTTTACAACAAACATTTATGGTGGCCTTATTTTGTTTTGTATAAGGCAATTGCAAATAGCAGTCTTCTTTCCCATAAAGGGTGGCAGACTTCTTAAATCCTGCTAATGAAGTTTAACCATGAGTATTAGGACTTGAGGCTGGGGAGAGGGAAAGAGGCTGGCCAGAGGATACTCAGTTTGCCTTGATTCCAAATGAATTTAGAATGCCTAAAAAGGAAATGCCCTTTGGTCTTCTCAGCCAAGACGCCTCTAACCCAGCTTGTTAGAGTTGGGTTGTCTAGACTAATATTATTCATTTGAGACTTTGGTACAAAGCCTGAAAACTTACTTTGCTCAGTTCTTCTACAGAAGTTCAATTCGCAGCCTGGTTTTACTGCATAAAGCACTTGACATCACGGTGAGAACTAAGATTTTAAAACATCTCTTGGTTGATCTGAGCAGACAGCTTCAGGCAGACAGCCCCCAGGGGACCTGCTGTCTCCCACTGCCACTTTTCAATGCTTGGCAAACTGGTTAACTGGTTCAAATGTTAGAAAACGTAAGCTCTTCAAGATACAGAATTGGAGGAACCCAGGAAATGTGACTCACTCTGTGTGACTCATTTCAGTGGTTGTTCCCATGAAAACCTGTTCTGCCTGTTCCAGCGACACTGATTTTACGCCCGGTCCCAATTGCCTGTGCTCAGTGAGGCATGACCACCACTGGCCAGAAAGAGAAACCAGGAGCTCCCACTGGCACACAAGGCAGACATCCAGGATCTTACAAGTTGATTATTTGCTTTTAGGCTGGACTTGAATTGACCTCAGTGAGGTGTGTCTTAGCTGTTGAGGGATTTGAGTGTTCACTATTAAAAACTATTGCCACTTTGAGTGAATGAGTACGTATGTGTAGGAAATGGCGAAAGTTTTATTTTTTATAGCACTTGTAATTCTCACCAACACACGAGTATCTTTCTTTCTTGTTGTTTTGCTAGTGATGACCATTTTGCTTAGGGCTGATGTTGACTCCTAACTTCAATGGTGAGGCAGTAATACGTATTTTGAAACTGAGTAAACCCTGAAACTGCTCTTAAATAGAAGTAATTCACATTTACCGTAAATGTTAAAAGGACTTCTCTAAGTGAAAAAGATAGGCAAATTTTAGCCTACCAAATAAGATCCTGGGAAGCACTAAACCGGGGATTTTTTTTCTTCTTTTCTACTAGTTATTGAAAATAGAAAGAACATTTTTACTGATAGTGAATGGTTTAAATATTCCACACACTTTTGAATAAATTATTCTCATATTTGGTATCTTTTTCTCTTGGGAGACTTCTTTCTCCTTGAGTGGCAACAAGGAAACCTCGGTAGAATTCATTAATAGTACGTATCTGTCATTTTCTATAAAATCAAAATTAAGTCTGCTGGAAAACATTCTTATGACTAGAGAAACAAATTATAAAATGAGTAGGTTAAAAAAGTTAGTTAAGGGGGAAGTTCTGGATGGGTCAGCAGGTTAAGCACTTGCTTTGAAGCCCTGGGGACCCAGGATCAAGTCCTGGTCCCAGTCCTGGTCCCAGCCCATGCAGATCCATATGCTGAACTGGGGTGTGCTTTCCACTTGAGAGGTCTCCCATTTGGTTCTTGCCCCCAGGTTCAGCCCCTGGCTTGAGGGAGTGCGCCTCCCATGTGGGAGGCCCCAGGCCGGATTTCTGCCCTGCTTGGCCCCCAACCCACCCATGTGTAATGAAACCATGTCAAAAACTGATGACGTAGGACTATGAAGACTGCCCTTCTCCTTGGGTCTCTCTGTCTCTGTCTCTCTCTGTCAAAAACAATAAAATACATCTTTAAAAAAAAGTTAGTCAAGGATTCAGAGATAGAAGAGAAGAGCACTGTTGGTATAGGCAGTGAGCGAACTGGGTATCCTGGTGCTTGGATAGCGCAATCTCCTGACCTTGGTTTGCTGCTGACTCCTAGCTCCTTCCTCCTGATTCTCCTCAGCCTTTTCATCTTTGCTAATTAAAATCCTCCTTGAGGGGATGCCAGGTTGGCTCAGTGGGCTGAGTGCCCTTTGCAGCCCTGGGGTCCAAGGATCGAATCTCAGCCCCATTCTGTACAGACCCATATGCTGAACTTGGGTGTGTTCCCTGTTTGGTTCTCACTTTGATGAACTCAGGTGTATCACTAGTTCAGTTCTCACCAGTGCAAGACTCCAGCTCGATTTCTTCGCTGTGCAGCCCCGCCCCCACATGGGAATGAAACCATGCAGAAAACCAGTGACATGCAACCATGGAGACAGCTCTGGGACCTCCGCCTTCTCTCTGTCTTTCTCTGTCAAAAACAGTAAGTGTCTTTAAAAATCCTTCTTGTATTTTTTTCTTTTTATTGGCAAAATGTGTTTACATCACTTTTTTTAAAAAAAAATATTTTATTTATTTATTTATTTAGACAGAGGAGAGAGAGAGAGATACAGAGAGAGATACACAGACAGAGAGAGAACTGAACTAGGGGAGCTCCCAGTTCAGCATATGGTTCCGCATGGGCCGGGATTCCATCCTCAGTCCCCGGCGCTGCAAAGTGAGCGCCTAACCCACTGAGCCATCCCGGCTTCCCCTACATCACTTTTGAAGTCTTCTTTGGAAGGCTCATTAAAAATACTCTCTCCTAGATTCTCGGCTGCCTTCTGAGGGCTCTGTCCCTAGTTTCTATAATGTCATCAGGGCTTGGACACTGGATCAATATTATAAAATATAGATAATAAAGCCCTTTGCCTCTGATAATTTATTTTGTTTTGTGTTTGGCCAGTGTCAAAGTTTCTGAAACAAAAGATGTATTAGTTACTTCAATAAACAAGACACATTCCCTATTATCTCTTGATTAAAAAAAATTTTTTTTGTTTTGGTGCTTACTAATAACTCTCAACAGCAATTTTTGAATATTTTTTCCATTTTCTCACTTTAAAGGAGGGGGCAGAGATATTGAAATTAGCCTTGGAATAGATGGTAATGTGACTGACAACCTACACTTAAGTCTACTTATTTATCTCTGAATAATAGAGAGGGTATTTCCCTTCTTAAGGTATTGTCTAGCATTGCTTGAGTTTTTAATAATCAATTTCTTTTTTGGACAGTTTTAGATTTACAAAAAATTGTGAAAACAGTACAGAGTTTCCATATACCTTGCATCCAGTTTCTCTATGTCACATTTGTTACAATGAATGAACGAATACATTATTATTAGCTAAAGTTCACACTTTATGCATATTTCCCTAGTTTTAACCAAATATCTCTTTTCAGTTCCAGGCTCCCATCCATGTCACAATTCATTGAGGCTTCCCTTGGCTATGGCAGTTTCTTAGACCTTCTTGTTTTTGATAACTTCAACAGTTTTGAGGAGTGAGTACTAGTCAGGTATCTTGAAAAATACTTTTCAATTGTAGCTGTCCAACACCTCCCCCCCCCCCCACCCCCGGTGCCCCATGTGTCTCTCTTAATTAGTTTAGCATGGGGAATGGGTTTATAGGAAGACCATAGAGGAGAGGCAACGGGCTTGGTTCATCACGTCTTACCCAGAGTATCAACTATCAGTATGACATTACTGCTGATATTGACTTTTATCAGCAGGCTGAAATAGCATTTGTCAAATTCTCCACTGAAAACAGCTCCCTCCTCTCCCCTTTTCCACGTCCTACACTTTGGCATTTAGTTTCTATGTGGAATGGAGAATTATGTTCACCTCCTTATGGGTGGAGTATTCTCATTAATTATTTGAAATTCTTCTGCACAGGAGAATTTGTTTATTTACTCAATCACTTATTTGTATTAGTGTGGACTCATGGATATTTATTTTATACTTAGGGTTATAGTCTAATATTAATGCATTTATTTGTAGCACAAGTTGTTTCAGCTTTGGCTGTTAGAAGCTTTTTCATTTGTTTCCTTTGCATATTCTCATCTATGTGGGGTTTTCATTTGTTTGCTTTGTGTTTTTTGTTTGTTTGTTTGCTTTTTGTGAGTACTTCCTTATTTTCTGATGCTACAAACTGCTACAGACTTAACTTGCATATTCCCTGCCTCAGTTCTAGAATGAGCCGTTTCTCCAAGAAACTGTGGTTCTTTTTATCGGTAAATGGTATTAGAAACCAAGATCTGCACACTAGGTTTGCTCATTGCTACTGCGATGTCATTGTTTCTAGGCCCTTTCAGCTCAGCTGATAGAGCCAGGAACTCTGTGTGTATACTAACCCATGTATATACATATATCTATGTGTCACTGCTGTTGTAAGTTGGAAGAACCTTGAAAAAATGAACCTACATGAAATTGATGGGGAAGATGTATTTTTGTTAGAAATTTGAGGGAAGAACTTTTTATTTGACCAGGTATTACTTAAAAAAAAACACAACAGGATTGACATGACAGTATATCAATTTTTACATTTTATTTTATATTCTTAAAATAGCAGAATATTTAATTCAACAGAACTTTCTTTCAGTGTGGCATTTAGGATTGTTGTGGACTACAGCCACCTTGCCCTTTATCATTGCCTGGATTTCTGCCGTTACGCCAGGTTAATCTTTCACTGCTTCTGCAAAGAGCCCTGGGGAACTCATCTGTCCTTGACTGTACAAGTAAGCAATTCCTTAGTCCTCCCTGGGATTTGGGTTGGGTAAGAATGATTTATGTTGGTCAGTAATTTTATTCACTTTTCTTCATTGTTTTGGAGGACTGAACTTGAGTAATGATGTAACCTTTAACACCAGCAGGCCTATTTAACTCTCCATTTGGTTTATTTAAGTTAATACCATCCGGTAGTTGTCTATTTTGATCTTCCCAAATCTTTGAACTTTGCCCTGTCTTTATTCTTGATAAACCTGGGGTCTGCCCTTACCATCCTGCTTGGTCACTTGGGATTTGGAAATTACATGTCTGGTTTGGTTTAGAAAAGACATTCTCGTGCATTAAAAACACCTCCACCCAGCAATTACGGATATCATCACAGAATAGTCTGAAATTGCCAGTTGCAGGATAAAGAAAAGATAAATCAGTGGGAGTTGTGTCTCACTGTCACAAAATCTAGTTTTTGACCCCATGAGTTAGGAAGCCTAGCAGTCACTTAACCACCGTGTACTTGGTCTTTAATTTCTTTTGTTGAGTGTCAGCTGCAACTCTGTTCCACAAGAGCGGCCAGCTTGCTTTGGCCCCGAGGGTTACACAGTAACACTAAGCTTCCAGGTATTCATGTGTGTGGTGTGAAGCACTGGAAGTGTTTCCAAAACTGTCTTAGTGTTCCAAAATCACCTTCAGATCTGATTCATTTGGGGCGGTTGTGTTGCAGTGAGGAGTTGAGGCAAAACTCATCAGATAGTAAAAGTCAAGTTGTCATTTCTGCCAGTCTGGAAGCTAATATAATCTTAGAACTCTTTTCAATTTTAAATTCTCAGGGGAGAGAAAAGTAAGCTCATTTATGCTGCATTAATCCACCAGACTAACTTTTCATTACAACAGAAACAGTATGTGACCATTGTAGACAATTAGAAAATAGAGCAAAAATTAAAATTAAAACCTAACATTTTCCCTTTATCTGAATTCCCTACTACAATTTTTGTTCATATCCTTCTGGATATTTTTTATATGTACTGCATTCCATGTGGTTGTTATGACTTTGTATAAGGAAAAATTTTCATTTCTATTAGCATTTGCCAAGGAGATGTCCAAAGGTAAAATATTAGGTATTATCAGAACTGATTATAAAACCAACTGACACTAATGGGTCTAATGGAAGACTTTTTCATGACCAATGGATGATGGACTTGTTTTAATTCATCTTTTACTGTGAACTCTGCTCTCTTCAGAGTGCTAGTTTTCATTCCTAGTTAACATGAACACCACACCTATACATTATCACCTTCAAACCCCTGACTTTTTCCCCGAGTGAACTACTCAGTGAGTTTCTATACTGGCATGTGTTTCCTTGCCTGGTCAAGAAATAATAACTTGATTTTATATTGTCCTTGTTTTGTCTTTGATTTCTGGTAGTCTTTGTTTTATTCTTTTTTGTTTTT
>PVKE010040081.1:0-14737 GCA_004027555.1 Craseonycteris thonglongyai
GAATTGCCACCAGAAACTGCTCTTTAGGTGGAGAGTAGTTAAGGGCAGAATATGGCATGGTCTCAGCCTAAAACCCTAGGGATTTGCACCATGAGTTTCCTATTGAGGTTTGCAAGAGATTTTATAGAACCTTTCAATCTGTCCAAGATACTGAGCATATTGTTGAATTTGTTGGATCATGTGTCCCAGGGGTTGTGGCAGCTTGCTCTGTGTATCTGGACCTGTTGCAGAGCCTTCTTTTTCCTGGTGTTTCTCTTCAAAGTTAGAAGCCAATAAAAAGACTGGAAAATCTGTGACCATTGCAGTATTCATAAAATTTTTGCAATCTGACAGACCCTTATAGTAACTACTTCAGAGGAGACTTCAGATAATTGTGGGATTTTCTCATAACTAATGTCTTATAATGAACCAGTGTGCTGTTCTTTGGGATAAGAAGGTTTTATTTCTGGTAGACTCTGAATGAGAGGGAGCAGAATATTTGACATTTTTTTTTGATATGTGATACTAAGGGTATACTGCTATCATTGATATAAGAAAACAAGATGCTTTGATTACCTTTATGAAGTGGGATAGGAAATAAGAATTTCCTAGGTTAATAGCTATTAGCTGCCATGGGCTAAGTTGATTTTCTCTTTTGTTTTTGCTTGGCAAAATTTGCTCCTTGAGTTAGCACCTTACCTGATTAAGATGATAATAATCTACAGTTATTGTTTATAAACTGGAGAAAACTCATTTTTTTCAGTGGTCAAAATAGGATCCATCACCACTTCTATAGCCTATGAATTTTTGGTAATGGCACTAACCTCTGCAATACTCTCAGGAATACAGTGTTGTTTTAGTCTAATTTCATCAGAGATGTGGGTGAGGGATAGTGTTAAGGACATTATTTTGGCCCTTCACATCAAAAGAGTTATCACTCTGTTGATCAGGGACCAATGCAGTATTCTGCCAGTTACTAAGTAGATCTCTTCTTACTATGAACTCTGGGCTTGGGGAAATACCTACAGGAAAGTTCTGTCCTGCTTAACCTATTATGAGATGAACTGAGGTCAAAGCACCACCTGTCACCTAACTTGCATAAGCCCCTTCACTGACCAGTTGTTTATGATAGCTTATTGTCTGAGGAGATTGACAGGAAGTCAAGCAAATATATAATATCTCTTAGAAGATCTGAGTATTTTATTTTCTCTAATGCACAGATGCCTTGACAAATAGCTAAACCTCCCTCTGGAGAAGTCCCCTAAGAAGATTCAAATGATAGACATGACCTTCCTTTCACTGGAGGGGCTTCAGGCTTGTGACCTGGGGAAGAGTCCATGATTCCTTACTACTGTTTCTGAACTTATGTTTTTGTCTACTAAATCTAGAATGTTTTTATTAAGAAGCATCTTCTTAGGCTTCGGAATCTAGTCGTTTATTTTATCCTTAAGGACACCATGATCAAATAATCATTGCTACAGAATCTGCTCTTCAGACGGCCCTGATTATCATTCTTTCCCTGTGGTCTCATCCAGTGCCTGTGGATCTGATGATGACTGCTGCTATATGGCATCTGCTACTCTGGGATACTATTATTTTTATTTATATCAAGAAAATTATTTTCACCTTGCACCCCTCCCTTCATCTCTAGTCTATAGTGTTTTCAATAATGCTGGGGGCTCCTTGATAATACATTTCTTAATGTCATAGTGAAGTAAGTGTTCTGTGGGCCCTTCTATAAGTTGTGGTTAGGAAATGGTTGTACTTAATGGATCCATTTTATCATCTCCCTGGGCCCTAGAACTTCTTCCATCTAGTGTTCTAGGGGAGTTCTGGCATGTCAGTTGACTGTAGACACTGTTGAGTCCAGCTTTCAATTCTCAACACATCAGGATGTTGACATTTATCTCAGGTACTTGAGCTAACACATTCAATCTGGAATCCTAAGTACTTGCTTACATAAATTTAGCAAATATGTTTTGTCCTCCTTGTTCCACATTGGGAATATGTTGCTGTGCGTGTTCTCTGAATTTCTACACCTACAAACTGATAAGATCATACCAATTCGGTCTATTTGTTGTATCTTCAAGGAACACACCTATCTTCCAGGCTTTGCTCAGTTTTAATTCTATTTATGGGCCAGGACACAAGGAGGTGGCAAGGGGATTTTGAGGGAAATTTATGTATGTGATGTTACGAGACAAATTCTCCTAGTGAAATCAGTATATGATTTTTTTAGATATGGGATGAGGGACTGCTTTCATGAACAAGGGTGTTTCTTTATATAAAGGGCACTGAAAATTGGTACAGCAACCCCACAACTCTTTTTATTAATATGTGAACTTGATTCTTATTCATAAGTGATTTGCTGTTATAGGCAATATTATAGTTTTTTAAAGTTGATGTAGGGGGTTTTTTTATTTTCCACTTGTGCCTTTAATTTGAATTTATGGATTTCAATAAGAACGTTTCTTTGTATACTTAAACTTTCTCAAAGACAATCAGAGCAGCCAACTTACCTACAATCTAGTAATAATCATTGTCCCCATAGTGACCACATAGCACAGCCCCTTTATCTTCCAGTCTTGCTTTCTCCTTGCTCTCCCTCCCTAACATTACTAGTAACAAATTGAGCAATCATGATGCCAGTGTATGCCATGGGTTATCAGTAATTGATTTTCCCCAGCAAATGAGATCATTGATGGCAAGTACAATCAACTTCCAGAATTCCATTTTGATGGTCATTTCCTTAGCCCACTTCTTGTATAAATTACTGCTTTAGTCAGGGTCCCATTAGGAAGGAAACAACACATTAAAAAAGGGAAAAAAAATTAAATAAAGGGACAATTTACAAAGGTGTAGGAAGCTTAACAAAACAAACGAGGGACGGCAAAGCAACAAGGATCTAGCAACAACTGGAAGCCCTCAATAACCCTTAAAGAGCTGGGGGAACAACCTGTTATGAGAATCTAAAGCTATAGGAGATTAACAGCCAGATAAGAGCTATGGTCTCAGGTAAAGGAATGCAATTATTGCCATACCAAGGCCTATCAGTAGGGAATACTGTTTCTGACTTCTTTTTCTCTGATTTACTCTTGGAGCATCGCATTCAAAGATGCTACCAGACTTCAGAGGACAAGAGAACCCAGAGTATACAGCACTATTTGGCTGGACCTCAAGCCAGAGAGCAGTTCCACTGGGTGGAGGACATTGTAGGGAAACCAGGGATTATGCGGGATGTCATTGAGTGTGAGGCCCATTCTTGTTTCAGAGACATAGAAATGGGAAAAAAGTGCTTTACTGTGCTTTTCAAACTTAATAAACTATGGTATACAGAAATAAATAAGAACGCAAAGACATTTTAGAAGGATAAAAGGTAGAGAAGGCCCTTGATGTAGTTATTTATTTTAATGGTACATTAAATGTAGTATTAAACCTTCTGACAGTGTCAAAAGTCATATGAGTAACCAAGATTTAATTGTTTTATAATATGAGAAAAATTTATCTGGATATTTTTAAACCAACTTCATGAAGAATGTATGCTATGAATCTTTGTTTTAAGGTATAATGATCTAGTCTTAATAAAAAGGAAATCCTTCAAAACAGGGAGTTTGGTCATGGAAGCATTTTTAGTAGAAAAGAATGGCTTTAAGTAAAGCAAAGGAGACAACGCTTGAATGTGACTTCCAAATATTTTTATATATTAGAGAAGATTGTTATTTGACTTTATTTTAAAATCTAGCTCAAGGCAAAGTTGAGAACCACCTGTAGTTTATCACACTAGCTTCAGAGTTTCTTAATTTTACCATTTATTTCACCATATGGCACTTATCCCATACTGAAAACATGAAAAACAAAACAAAGGCACTTATTTTTGCATCAGCTATTTTATAAAGTTCTTTTAAAAATGAACAAAAAGGTATACTAGTGGATAGTATATCAATTCCATATGCTTAGTAAACTCAAATTAGTAAAATGATTATAAGAATTTATTTTAGTGTAAATTAAATAACAGGAGAGAGGCAATCTAAATGAGAGCTTGATGAATTGAAAAAATTCATACCTGCTAAGAGCCTAGTTAAGACATTGACTTATAAAATTCATAAATTGTTAGAAGTAAGAGAAAATATAGAGATGTGGTACTCCCAGACCTAGGTACTGAACAGGAAAGAAGCTTTCCTATGGGGAACAAATTGAATTTTCTCTGGGGAGAAACACAAATGCAGTCCCTCAGGAGGAGTGTTGAAATAAAATAATAATTTTCATCTGTAATGCCTTTTATCTAAAAACTGAGCACATTTCCTCAATAGTTTTCAGAACACACTTGTAATTTGACTACCGAATTGTAATTTATACTTTTCTTTTTGTTACAAAGAAATTGAAGCATAGAGAAATTGACACATAAAGCTTGCCATTGAAGTGATTTAAACAGGGGTAATACTAAGAGACGTGTTTGTCTTGGTGCCTGAATAATAAAGAACCCTTCAGAAAAATATAGAATCTGTCCTTTCTAGAGTTTCTTCTGATGACAGCTTTAGAAAGTCGTATTTATATCATACAATCTCCTCCCCTCTCATATTCAGCAATATCTGATTGGATTACCTTTGCATGTACATAAACTAGGGATAGTTAAACTCTCGTAGCTTAGTCAAGTAGGGGCGATCTCTAAGTAATACTTTTGGGAGAAATAATTAAAATTAAGAAATTAGAAGTAAAGGCAACATATGCGGATTATCTGTGGTATTTCAGAGTATTTACAGGAACAACTGTAAAATAGACTTTCTAAATATTTAAATGTAACATACATTTCCAATTCCTCTTAATATTTTTATAATCAAACATTACTTAGTACATTAAAACACATGTAACAGAGTAATAAGGGTCTGAGATTTTACCCAATTTCAAGACAATAGATTAGCCTGACAGTTTCATGGATGCTGGTTAAAGACAGAAGATTCCTGGATCAAAGACAAAGGACCATTTATTACTCATATCAATAGCAGTAGCCAGAGTATTAGCATTTTTGTGCCAGTTTTCCAAGTTATAATTCTCACAGGATAACATGAAGAAGCAAGATGATATATATGTATATATTCACATATCAAGAAAAAGTAATTGAGTCTTTTTGTAAAAGACTACAAAAAGTACCGTAGTCTTTTGTTTTTCAGAAGACTATGTACTGATGCTTCAATTTATTTCTTTTAAAATGTTTTGTTTTTATCATTTATTTATTTATTTTAACACACACAGAGAGAGAGAGAGAGAGAGAGAGAGAGAGAGAGAGAGAGATACAGAGACAGAGACAGAGACAGAAAGAAAATTGAACTGAGGGAACTCCCCAGTTCAGCATATGGGTCCCCATGGGCTGGGGCTGGGATTTGATCCTCCGTCCCTGGTGCTGCAAAGTGAGCGCTTAACCCACTGAGCCATCTGGCTTCCCCCAATTTATTTCTTGATACATGATTTTATTAATATTGCTAATACCATATTTTTCTGTGTATAGGATGATACTTTTGTCTAAAATTGTTAGACCAAAAATTAAGGGTTTTACATGGGAGTAACCTGTGTGTTGATTTCTTAAGGTTGGCTTAGAAAAGTAGGGGCTGTCTTACACATGGGGGCATCTTATACGTGGAAAAATATGGTATATAAGGTTTTTAACGCTTCGATGATAAAACTTTATTGTTTAACTTTTTTTCTGTTTTACTTAAGTAAATTTAATACCTAAGTTTTTCTGACTTTTTGTAAATTACACTCAATACTTCTAATATATAACACGGTTTGATTCCACACTACACTTTTTTATCCCCACTGTCTTTGTAATTTTTTCTAATATTTAAAATTGTGTTTTTAAAAATTTATTGGGTTGACATTGTTTTTAATAAAAGTATATAGGTTTCCAGTGTACAACTCTAATATATGTATATATTGTATTGTGTATTCATCACACAAAGTAAATTCTCCTTTCATCACCATATATTTGACCCTGTTTATCCTCTTCTATCTCCCCCCTCTCCTGCTAATAACCACTAAACTCTTGTTTGTGCCCAGGAGATTTTGCTTGTTTGTCTTGTTCATTTGTTGCTTTCAGTTCTCTGTCCTGCATATGAATGAAATCATATGGTCCTTGACTTTCTCTGTCTGACTTATATTTTTAATTTAGTTTTTTTAATCATTAAGTTTATTGGGGTGACATTGGTTAGTAAAATTTACATAGGTCCCAGGCATACAATTCTACATAACGATGTCATCTGTGCATTGCATTATGTGCTCACCACCCAGAGTCAATTGTTTTTCCATCACCATATATTTGATGCTCTCTCCCCACTCCTCCACCCCCCTTACCGTTAGGTAACCACCACACTATTGACTGTGTCCATGAGTTTTTGTTTCTTTGTTACTTTTAGTTTTAAATTCCACCATAAGTGAAGTCATATGCTTCTTCACTTTTTTAGTCTGACTTATTTTGCTTAATATAATGGTCTCAAGGTCTACTCATGTTGTAAAAAATGGCTGTATTTCATCTTATTGCTGAGTAGTATTTCATTGTGTAAATGTACCACAACTTCTTTATCTAGTAATCTATCAAAGGACACTTCGGTTGTTTTCATGACTTGGCAACTGTGCACAGTGATGAACATTGAAGTATATATATATATATCTTTATGAATTAAGATTTTCAAATTTTGGAGTAGATACCCACAAGAGAGATTCCTAAATTGTATGGCAATTCCATTCCTAATTTTTTGAGGAATTTCCATACTGCCTTTTACAGTATCTATGCCAATCTATATTCCCACCAGCAGTGTGAGGGTTCCTTTTTCTCCAAAGCCTCTCTCACACTTGTTGTTCCTTGTCTTATTGATTTAGCCATTCTAACAAGTGTGAAGTGATATCTTGTGATTTTAACTTGCATTTCCTTAAGTGCTAGTGAAGTTGAGCATTTTTTAAAGATTTATTTTTATTGTTTTTGACAGAGACAGAGACAGAGACAGAGAGAGAGAGAGACAGAGAGACAGAGAGACAGAGAGACAGAGAGAGACAGAGAGAAGGGGAAGGGCCCCAAACAGTCTCCATAGTTGTACATCATTGATTTTTCCACATAGTTTCATTCCACAGGTGGGTAAGGAGCTACACAGGGCAGAAACTGGGCCCGGGTATCGCCCCAGTGAGAACTGAACTGGGGGCACTCCCCAGTTCAGCATATGGGTCCGCACGGGCTGGGGCTGGGGCTAGGATTCAATCCTCGGTCCCTGGGGTTGCAAAGTGAGTGCTTAACCCACTGAGCCATCCCAGCTTCCCCAATTTTTTTCATTTATCTATTGGACATTTGTATGTCTTCATGACGTAAGTGTCTGTTCAGGTCTTATGCCTATTTTCAATTGGATTGTTTGTTTTTTTGTTGTTGAGTTGTATGAGTTCTTTATATATTTTAGATATTAGCCCCGTATCAGAGGCATTGTTTGCAAATATTTTCTCCCATTCAGTTTGTTGCCTCTTTGTTGATGGTGTCCTTTGCTGTGCAGAAGCTTTTTAGTTTGATATAGTCCCATTCATTTATTTTTGCTTTTACTTCCCTTTGCTTTGAAGTCAGTTCATAAAGTCCTCTCTCAACCCGAGGTCTACAAGTTTAGTACAGATGTTTGCTTCTGTGCAGTTTATTGTTTTTGGTCTTATTTGAAGGTCTTTAATCCATTTTGAGTTAACTTCGCTATATGGAGACAGTTCACAGTACAGATTCATTCTTTTGTGTGTAGTTTTTCAATTTTCCCAGCACTATACTTTTTCTGTCTAATTTATTTTGCTTAGCATGATAATCTCAAGATTCATTCATATTATCATTAATGGCAGCATTTCATCTCTTCTTATGGCCAAGTAATATATCATTGTATATATGTGCTGCATTTTCTCTATCCAATCATCTATCAAAGGATATTTTGGGGTTTTTTTCCATGTCCTGGCCACTGTGAATAATGTTGCAAGGAGCATAGGGGTATGTATATTTTTATGAATAAATGTTTTCAGATATTTTGGGTAGATACCAGAGAAGGGATTTCTGGGTCATGTGGTAATTCTATTCTTAATTTTTTGAGAAACCCCCGTACTGTTTTTTATAGTGGTTTTACCAATTTACATTCCCCCCAGCAGGGTATGAAGTTCTTTTTTCTCCACAGCCTCTCCAACACTTGTTATTACTTGTCTTGTTGATAATAGCCATTCTAACAGGTTTGAGGTGGTATCTCATTGTGGTTTTGATTTTTATTTTCCTAATAGTTAATAAAGTTGAGAATTTTTTCATATAGCTGTTGGCCGTTTATATGTCTTTGTATGGGAGAAGTGTCTATTTAGGTCATCCACCCATTTTTTAGTTGGATTGTTTGTTTTTGTTGGAATCCTGTTTTTGTTGTTGAGATGTATTAGTTCTTTATGTATTTTGGATATTATGTGCTTATCAGAGATGTTGTTTGCAAATATCTTCTCCTATTCACTTGGTTACCTCTTTGTTTTGTTGATGGTTTCTGTTTTCGCATCTTCTGTGTTTTATTTTACTAAATTTAATACCTAAGTTTTAATGACATTCTAAATTATACTCAATAATTTTAATACATAACATGGTTTGATTCTATATTATTTTTCCCACTGACTGTAATTTTTTTAATTTTTAAAATTAAAAGTTTTTAAATATAAGATTTCGTATCTTTACCATTTTAGTGGTATTAAGTTTTCATACATTTATATTGTCATGTAACAATGAGCACAGTCATCTCCAGAGCTCTCATAAAAAGGAAACTCTGTACCTATTAACAAATACTTCTTAATGTAATAATCAAGTAAATACATTATAAGAACATAATCTGTATGAGATACTGTTCTCAAGGATTCTAATGAAAGAAATCTGACTTGAATATATGTTAGCATTTTGATTGTTTCAATCTGTGAGCTATCCTAAAGCTAAAGTCTAGTATATAAAAATACAGGCTCGAGATTTATCAAACACTGTGGAGAACACTCCTTATGACAAACAGGGTTATCATTCTATAGTTGAGTATGTTATAACCTATAGTTCTGTGTATGGTTATCCAGGATGCTTTGCTTGTATCAATGGTTTCCAAAAGAAATGTGAACAGTTATGCTAAGGATCCTGGGATACTCTTTGCTGTTTGTTTTATATAAATATATTTCCTATGCTCAGCAACATGTATTGAAACCATGGACTTGATTTTTCATTGATGGGGCAGTAGCCAACACTTTGGCATTTCTAACTATATCTAATATTGAACCATGAATTTTTTTTTTTTTGGGGGGGGGGAAGTCTAGTGATGCAAAGTTTAACCATATCATATTGCCATAGTCTCTCTATTTTCAAAATTGGTCTCCTAGTATCATTAAAAGCCCTAATAATTCCAAGTGGGCTTGGGTAAAGCGTCATATCTCGGGTATGTTTCATTTGTATATATCTTAGTAATCAATCTGTTAACCTATATTATAGTTTTAGTATATCTTATCATATAAACGTTGATATAAAAACAACGTGTTCTGCAGTAGGATAGTACAGCACTTCTGATTTATCGAGCTCTTCACTTTCTTTGTTTTCCATGTTCACTTGGGTCATCTCCATGGTTGTTATTCCTTACAAACACAATGAGAGAACATGCTTGTCTCTAGATTCTTTCTCAACCTGAGATTAAAGCCACCCACACCATCTCACTGCTTATTTCATTGGTTTTCATCGAACTGTTCTTTGTCTTACTACACGTTTAAATTATTTCTATGTCATTTTGTCATACACAATTTCTGTTTAGTAGCACTACTTTTTTTTATTGATAATCGCTATCCTGACATCTGCTTTTTTTATAGAAATCAGAAGTATTTCTTGGGTCTCCAGGGCTCTCTGTGTATAAATGTAATTAAAAAGTTTTGTCTCCCAAAGTTTTTCCAAGGAAACAAACTTGCCTAAGTACATTACTGTTACATACAGTTTTCAAATTAATATTGATTGCAGATATTTTTAACAGAACTTTATTTAGTCTATTATTTAAAATGACAGAAAGATTAGAAATTAAGGTTGAACCTAAATTTGTTACCAAAACAATTGAATAAATTAGATCTCTTAATTTTTTCTAAATTAGAGGTGAATCGTTCTACTTATAATTCATTGGAGTATTTGTTGCTTTTATATTAAGTATTGGGGAAATGTATGAAAGGATATTGAGTATTGTTTTCATTCTGTTGTAATACTACCATTATAAAGCATTTTTTTATTATGTAAAATCTCAAACAAGTAGAAGCATATAAAAGAATTCTCTATGTACCCATCATGCATTTTCA
This sequence comes from Craseonycteris thonglongyai, assembly GCA_004027555.1. Taxonomy (NCBI): domain Eukaryota; kingdom Metazoa; phylum Chordata; class Mammalia; order Chiroptera; family Craseonycteridae; genus Craseonycteris; species Craseonycteris thonglongyai. Next base: position 10,309 of record PVKE010040081.1, read on the forward strand.
ACTATTATCACAAATTGACAAACTTGTTTCAGTTTTGTCTTTACCCACCAGCCCCACTAGATTGCAAATTCCAGACATAACATCTTTTATCTTTAAGTAGTTAACTAAATGTTTTAAAAAGATAAACTCTTCTAAAAGAACAATCATACTACAATTAAACCATTTATAAATATATAGTTATTTTTTTGAGTAATATCCAGACAGTACTCAGAATTTTCTAATGGGTGATATTTTTCTCCCAATTTGCTTTGCATTCCTGTGGCATTGTTTGACATGTTTCTCTATTATGGGCATTTCCTGTAAAGTGATAATTAAATCTAGAGGTCTGATTAGATTCAAGTTTTTTGTTTAATTTTATTTAGTTAAAATTATTTTATGAGTGTACTTCCATCAGGAGGTACCTGATGTCTGGTTGTCCTTCAGTTTACAATATTAGCAAACACAACAATCATTGTTTAGATTATTTCATTATCGGTGTGCAAAGTGGGAATATTCTAATTTTATGATTTCTTCTCACCACCCCTTTTTATTACTGGAATATCTCTGTAAGAAATCAACTATTTGATTTGGTTACTCCAAAGTTCCATTCACGTAGAAAATAATAAATGCTTGATTATTTCTCTGAGTGTATCAGCTTTAAAGAAAACTAATTACTTTTCTAGCATCTTTCTAAGGAGACCACCAAATATACGATGATGCCTTGGAATTCGAACTTAATCCATTCCAGAACCTTGTACGAGTTCCAAAATGTTCAAGCTCCAAGACAAGTTTCCTCCTTTTAAATAATAGAAACAGTATTAATCTGTTCCTGGGTGCCATGAACTCAAATTTTCAAAATGATTTTAACAGTATATACACTGGATTTAAAGTAAAATATTAATTTTATTAATTTTAAGGTAAAATATTAAGTAATAATATTTAAATAAAAAATTTTAAAAATAACAAAAACACATGTGGATGCTTTAAGAGATGGAAGAGGAAGAAGAGTCATCTTCCATGATAACTTCAGGTATCTGCATCCTTTGTTTTTTAATACCCTTTGCTATGGTACCACTTGTAGAGAGCTTGGGGTCACTGGTTGTGTTTGCTTTTGAGAACCAAAGTTCCAAAGTGGTCTGATGTTGGTGACCTTTTTGCACTTTTCTGAAATGTTCAATGATGTTATTATCAAAGAGTTTAACATTCCTGTCAACTTGGGCTTTATTGGGGTGCCACTTCTCAACAGCCACCTGGGTTTTTGACCATATGCTAAGAAGGTCCTTGATTTCACCAGAGGGAATGGTTCCAGGGTCTCTCTCTTCCTCCACAGAAAAAATTTCTTCTGAGATTTCTTTCTGTTGCTGCTGCTCCAGGTGCTGAAGCTTTTCCACTGTCAGCTCATTTCTGTGATCATTCACTGACTCGTTCACACACTCTTCACTGATTTTCAAACCCACAGACTGGCCCAGAGATACAATATCAGGAACAACAGATGATTCTTCAAAATCTTCTATGCCCCTTGCTGAAATACAATTTTTCCAGGTAGAGTTTACTGGCCTCAAAAACACTTTCCTCCATGCTTTCTTGATTATTGCTAGGCAATGGAGGATATTGTAGTGATCTTTCCAGAACTTGCAGTGTCAGTTGTGTTTTGCTTGCAATTGCAAAACGTCTTTGGAACATAACCTTGGTGTACAATTTTTTGAAGTTTGAGATCATCTGCTGGTCCATGGGCTGGATAAAAGGAGTAGTGGTGTTGGGGGGGCAAATATTTCATCTTGATGAAGCTATATTCCTCCACCAAATCTAAGCCTGGAGGATGTGCAGGGGCAGTGTCCAGTACAAGAAGGGCCTTCATTGGAAGATTTTTCTTCTACAGATAGTCCTTTACTGCTGGAGCAAACTCTGTGTATCCATTCAGTGAAGAATTGCCTGGTAACCCATGCCTTGACATTTGATCTCCACATAACATTTGGTTTGATCTTGTTGTTGTTCTTAAAAACTCATAGATTTTCTGAATGGTATGCTAGGAAAGGCTTGATTTTGCAGTCCCCACTAGAATTTCCACACAGCAAGAGAGTCAGATGGTCTTTCATTGGCTTGTGACCTGGTGCATTTCTTTCTTCTTTTGTGATGTATGTCTGCCTGGGCATCTTTTTCTGAAAGTGTCCAGTTTCATCATAACTAAAATTTTGGTTTGGAACATACCCCTCATTTATCACAAATTCTTTGAACTCTTTCACAAACTTTTCTGTTGCTTTTGAGTTGGAACTTGCAGCCTCTCCGTGCAGGACAATACAATGAATCCCATTCCTTTTAAAAAAGTTTTTAAACCACCCCCTACTGGCTTTAAAGTCCACCTTTTGATCACTAGTCCAGGCATGCTGTTCTCTAAATCATTGTATAGAATCTTGGCTTTTTCACAAATGATTGTTTCAGTTATCACATCACTAGCAAGCGGTTTTCATTAATCCAAACTAAGAGGAGTTTTTTCATTTCTTTCATACTTTTCAATCTTCTAGAGCTTATTGACTCATTTCACCACGTCAGCTGCTTTGATAGCTTCTTTATTTTTCAAAATTGTAGAAAGTCAATTTTAGTATTCTGAACATAACAGTGAGATCAATCACACATGTACTGCTTTCATGCTTAGCATTAAAATCTTTCTTCACCTCAATCGTAGCTCTAACAGCTTTCTTCTTACTCTTATTGTTCTCATTGCACTCTTTAGGTCCCACGGCAAATCACTACATTTTGTTATATAAAAAAAATTATGCAGAATTGGCACACAATTAGCAATGAAAATCACTCCAGATACAGCTTTGGACAATGACTTTAGTGACAAAGCATAGGGGTGGCCATAAACATGTGCATAAACCAAAGAGTATAAGAGAGGTAACTATAGCAATGGCTTAGTCGTACATTATGATGGGATAGGGGTTGCTGCCTGTACAATCTGTGTTAGACCAATTTCCTTGCACCACTCTTGAAGTATACTTCACACGAACAATGAGTGGGCCTTCAGATAAAGCTCTAGGCTGTACAGTTGATATATCCCATGTGAACAACATGTTGGTGTTCAGATTCCAAAGCAGCATTTGGATTCCGAGGCAAAATTTGCTTGCTTTTTTTGTTCAGATTCCAGTTGTTTGAGTTTTGGGGCATTCACATTTCAAGATATCACTGTATTTTTGTTTATTTTTAAAAAATTAAAGTATGGCTTACATACACTATGTGAGTTTCAGGTGTACAGAATAGTGATTAAATATTTATCTACCTTATGAAGTGATCACCACAATAAGTCTGGTAACCATCTGTCCCCAAAATATGGAAAACTTCATGAATCTAAGTGTTATCTTTGTGAAGAGGCCATGTTAATTTTCTCTGTATCATTTTAATTTTAGTATATGTGCTACCAAAGCAAGCACTACTAAATGTAATAAAAAAAAAACTTCTGAATTCATTTGACTTACTTGAGTCTACTGCAGTTATTATTTTTTTCTGGGACTTAAACTACTATACCCTTGCCAGTAGAATGCTCTTCAGTTCGACTCCTGAGTACTTTAGATATGGCCACAGGAGTTTTAATAGCTTTATTGCTTTCTGTTATGGTAAGATGTCCCAGACAAATCTATATTTCCTTTGCCATCCTTTTAATCACCTACTTCTTTGTGGAGCTTTGTTTTATTTTTAGTGAAGAAAGACATTAGACGCTACAATCTAGGCACTAGGGGCTTTCATTACTGCCAAGGTAATTTTTTCTCCAGGTTTTTACATCAGATTGAGTTAGGGAAAATGTACCTGTTTAAAAATAGACTTTGTTTTTTAGAGCAGTTTCAGTTTTACAGCAAAATTGAGCAGAAAGTACAGAGAGTTCTCATAAGTCACCCCCCTCCCCATATTCCCAGCCTTCCCCACTATCAACATCTAACAGAGTAGTACATATGTTGCAGTTGAAGAAAATGTATTCACATACCATTATCACCCAAAGCCAGTAGTTCATATTAGGGTCACTTTTGATCTTTTACCTTCTGTGGGTTTTGACTAATATATAATGACATGTATCCACCATTGTATTATTATACAGAATAGTTTCACTGCCCTAAAAAATTATGTATTCTGATTATTCATCTCTTTTTCCCCCTCTAAATCCTGTCAAGTACTGATCTTTTTATGGTCTTCCTAATTTTGTCTTTTCTAGAATGTTATATTATTGTAATAATGAGGTATATAGCCATTTTAGACTGACTTCTTTTCTCTTTGTCTTTTCATGGCTTAATCGTTTACTTTTTCTTTTCTTTCTTTCTTTCTTCCTTCCTTCCTTCCTTCCTTCCTTCCTTCCTTCCTTCCCTCCCTCCCTCCCTCCCTCCCTCCTTCCTCCTTCCTTCCTTCCTTCTTTTCTTTCCTACTTTCTTTTCTTTCTTTCTTTCTTTCTTTCTTTCTTTCTTTT